>CAUYQG010085286.1:0-22662 GCA_963574415.1 Tarsius wallacei | reverse complement strand
TTCTTTTTTTTTTTTTTTTTTTTTAATTCTGAAACAGACCGGTTTTGTACCGAGTTATTTTTGGGGTAAATTTTACTGGTTGGTGTTGTGGAGAAGGTGGCATTTTCACCTTTTCCATAATAAGATAGAAATGTGTGTAGAAAAAAAAAAAAAAAAAAAAAAAGAATGTGCTTCCTGTAGCCCCTAAACTTCTGTGGTGTTACCCCATTTTTTTTATGCATTCCCCTTTAATTGTTGGCCTTCTTTGTGACCCGGTAACTTCCATAAAGGTAGGGACCATCTACAGAGGGTGCTAAAAAAAAGTATGCACATTTTTAAGAAAGGAAAACACTGTATTAACATTGAAATGCTCAATCTATAACAAGAACAAAAGATGAACACAAGGCACTTCTGACTCCTGCAATTACAAGAGGTGCTCAGAGTGGTTCCCACCAGTGTCCAGACACTCCTGATCACAGCGAGCATCTCTTCACAACTCTTAACATGTGTAGACATGTTTCTGGTGCCTGGTGTCTCCAGCTCTCTGTTCTATCCCCAGAGATTGAAACAGCAATCAACATGTGGAGAGCTTCAGACATACTTTTGGTGTAAAATGAACTAATATGATGCATCAAATTAATAGATTTTTCTCTTGTTGAACTGTTCTTGTGACAAATTGTACTTAGTTATACTACAATATTCTTTCAACATAATGTTTGAATTTGCATATTAATATTGTATTAGGTGTCTTGTTGTATTTTTGTTTTGTTTTGTTTTGTTTTTGGACTCTGTATTCAAAAGCGAGTTTGGTCTTTTGCTGTTCCTGACTTTGTGTGGTTTGGGAAGCAGAGACAAGAGAGAGAAATAAAACGAATGATCTCTCTTCTGGAAATCTGCTAAACTCCCAATCTCCCAGCATTATTATTTTTCCTCTTTTTAAAGGCAGGGTCTTGCCCTGTTGCCGAGGGCAACAATCAAATTGCAGTGGCCCAATCAAAGCTCACTGCAGCCTCAATCCTCCCACCTCAACCTCCCAAGTAACTGGGACTACAGGCGTGCCACCAAGCCTGGCTAATTAAAACCGAAGGGAAAAAAAGACCTTTTGTAGAGGTAGGATCTCACTTTATTGACTAGGCTGCTCTGAAACTCCTGGTCTCAAGGTGTCCTCTCGTCTCAGCCTCCCAAAGCACTGAGAGGGATTACAGGCACAAGCCACAGCAATCAACCTACTTCTTTCTTGAAGAGGGGAAACTTGACCATTGTATTCAGATTTACAGAAATTTGACAGGAGTTGTATACCGAAACACCTTATAGCTGACAAATCTACACCATAGCCCAATGATGTCTTCTTTCTCATTACTAATGCTGTCTTTGTTGGTTTATCTTTTTCAGGTTTGATTTTTCTGCAGATTTTAAAATTAATTCTTTTAAGCAATTAATTTTAAAAACTGTTATTGAGGTATATTTGACGCATTATGGCATTTATCCATCTCGAGGGCTCAAGACAATGATTTTCAGTAATATCCCGCGAGTGGTTCAGCCGTCACCACAAATCGGTTTTCAAATGTCTTCGTGCCCCTAGACAGATCCTCAGGCTGGATCCCCATGCTCATCCATAGTTCACGCCCGTTTCCACCCCCAACCCCAGGCAACCAGTCATCTCCTCGCTGCCTCTATAAGCTTGCAATTTCTGGGCATTTCATATAAGTGCAATTATATCCTACAAGGTGGATTGATCCTTTGACAGAGCATGATTTTGATCGTCAGCCACGACGGGCGTGAGTCAAGACTTTGTTTCTTTTGAGTCCTCTGTAACTTTCCATTTGTATGGTTGGATTACGTTTTGTCCACCCATTCACCAGTTGATGGACATTGAGGTTGTTTCCAGCTTCTGTCTGTGTATAAATAATGCTGCTACGTCCATTTGTGGGCGAGTGTTTGTTTGGATGCGTGATTTTATTTCTCTTGGGCAGAACCCAGGAGTGGAATTGCTGGGCTGTACATTCGTCCTATGATTCGCTTTTTAAGAAACTGTCAATATTCTCCAAAGTGGCTCCCACCAGGAATGTATGACTCCATACCTCCTCCTCAGCGTTCATCGTCTTCTGTCTTATGTGTTACAGTCATTCTCACAGACGTAAAGTGGTGTCGCGTTGTGCTTTTAATTTCCTTTCCTCTAATGACTAATGTTGATGGGCATGACTATTTTACTGAGCTTTTCCAATCACCAATTTCTATTCACTGTTTTTATATTCCAAACTCTTTATTTTTAATTTAATCTCATTATTATTTCAGATGGATCAGAACTATCAAATACTGTCACAACGAGTAATGAATGTCCTCACAAAAGTGGCAGAATTTTAATTGTGGCATCTAGCTGGTGTATGTATGGAGGTTCACTGTACATTTTTTTCAACTTCTGTATGCTTGAAATTTTTCATGGTAAAATGTGGGAGAAAGGGTATTATGGCATCCTCTACTCATACTAATATCCCACAATTTCATGAACTCCCGTAACTGGATATAATAGTAAAAGGTCTTAAAATAGAAAATAAGGGAAACATCACAAGTTAATTAAAAAGATAGATGACTCAATGCACAATGTTGGGGGGAGATTCATTTGCAGCTGTGTTTCACACATTACTTTTGGGAGCGGGGGACACAGTATTATTCTGTTGCCCAGGCTGGAATGCAGTGGCACCATCATAGCTCACTGCAGTTGTGAACTCCCGGGCTCAAGCAATCCTGCTGCCACAGCCTCCTGAGTAGCTAGGACTACAGGTGCATGCCACCATGACCAGCTAATTTTTTAAAAATTTTCTGTAGAAATGGGGGGATCTTGCTATTTACCCAGGCTGGTCTTGAAGCAATCCTCTCACTTCATCCTCCCAAAGTTCTGGGATTACAGGTGTGAGCCACTGTGCCTGGGTCAGAAGCTTTTTAGTTTGATGTTTACTTGTCTCTTACGTGTCTCTATGCACATTATCTGTGTTTGCTTTTGTTGCCTGTACTTTTGAAATCTTCTCCACAAAAGCTTTGCCCAAACCAATGTCTTGAAACATTTCCTATGTTTTCTCCTAGTAGATTCATATTTCGGGTCTTCCAGTCAAGTCTGTGATCCTTTTGAGTTAATTTTTGTAGGTGGTAAGAAATAGAAATCCAGATATAGATATCCAGTGTTTCCAGCACGATTTATTGAATGAATGTTCTTGGTGCCTTTGTTGAAAATTAGTTGGCTGTAAGTATATAAACTTACTTTGGGGTTTTCTATTCTGTTCCATTGGTCTATGTGTCTGTTTTTATGCCAGTACCATGCTGGTTTGGTTATTATAGCGTTGTAATATTTTATGTGATAGCTCTGGTTTTGTTCTTTTTGCTCAGGATTGTTTTGGCTTTGGGGTATTTTGTGGCTCCATACAAATTTTTGAATTGTATTTTCTATTTCTGTGAAGAATGTCATTGTTTTTTTGATAGGGCTTGCATTGAATCTGTAGCTTACTTTGGGTAATATTGGCATTTTAACAACATTCTTCCAAACTATGAGCATGGGATGTCTTTCCATTTGTTTGTATCCTCTTCAATTTCTTTCATCAGTGTTTTGAAGTTTTCCTTGTAGAGGTCTTTACCTCCTTGTTTACATTTATTCCTAGGTACTTTTTGGTAGCTATTGTACATGGAATTGCTTGCTTTATTTCTTTTTCAGCTAATTTTTTGCTCATGTATAGAAATGCTACTGATTTTTACATATCAGTTTTGAAACCTGCAACTTTACTGAATTCATTTATGAGTTCTAAGATTTTTTTTTTTTTGGTAGAGTTTTCAGGTTCTTCTCTATATAAGACCATGGTGTCTACAATAGGATAATCTGACTTCTTCCTTTCCCATTTGGATGCCCTTTATTTCTTTCTCTGCCTAATTGCTCTGGATAGGACTTCCTAGCATTTTCTTTTCTTAGTGTGCTTGACTGACTTTGTGTTTAGGGAAATGCTGGTCTTGTAAAGTGAATTTGGAAGTGTTCCCTCCTCTTAAATGTTTTTGAAAGTTTGAAAGGGATTGACATCAATTCTTCTTTAAATATTTGGTAGAATTCACCATCGGGTCCTGGGCTTGGTCAAGTTAAGCCGTCAGGTCCCGAGCTGTTCTTTGCTGAAAGAATTTTTATTATTGTTTCAATAACCTTAGTCATTATTGGTCTGTTTATGTTTTCTATTTCGTTATGAGTCAGTCCTGGTAAATTGTGTGTTGTTAGGAATTTATCCATTCCTTCTAGGTTATCCAATTTGTTGGTGTATAAACATTTAGTATTCTCTTCTAATTGTTCATATTCTGTGGTATCAGTTGTAACACCACTTTCATTTTTATTTTATTTATTTGAGTCTTCTTTTTTCTTGATCTAGTTAAAGATCTGTTGATTTTGTTTATTTTTTCAAACAGTCTCTTAGTTTGATTTATTTTTTTCTATTGTTTTTCTAGTCTCTATTTCATTTATTTCTTCTTTGTTCTGTATTATTTCTTTCTTTTACTAACACTGGGCTTAGTTTGTTCTTCTTTTTCTAGTTCCTTGACGTGTGACATTTGCTTGTTTAAGATCTCTTTTCCTTTTGATAAAGGTGTTTACTGGTATAAACTCCCTCTTATAACTGCTTTTGCTGCATCTCATAAGTATTGGTATGCTGTGTTTCCATTTTTCATTTGCTTTAAGATATTTTTAAATTAATCTTTTAATTTTATCTTTGATCTATGTGTTATTTAGAGATATGTTCAATTTTTGCATATTGATGATTTTTGGAAAATCTTTTGGTTATTGGTTTCTAGTTTTATACCACTGTGGTCCAAAAATATACTTGATAGGATTTCAATCTTCTTAAACTTTTAAGACTTGTTTTGTGGCCTGTTAGATGATCTATCCTGGAGAATATTCCTTGTGCCCTTGAAAAAAATGTATATTCTGCCTCTCTTGGAGAGAATGTTCTGTTTATGTTGGTCAAGTCCACATGGTGTAAGGTGTAGTTCAAATCCAATGTTTCCTTGTTGATTTTTCTGTCTGAATATTTTGTCCATTGCTGAAAATGAAGTATGAAAGTTGTCTACCATTATTGTACTGCAATCTATCTCTCTCCAGATGTATTCATGTTTGCTTTATTTATTTAAGTGTTCCAATATTGGGTGCACATATATTTTAAATGCTATATCTTCCTGATTAATGTGCCCCTTTATCAATATGATAATGATAATGGTAAACGATAATAACTTTGTGTATTTTCACAGTTTTGACTGAAAGTCTATTGTAACTAGTATGAATATAGCTATCCCTGCTTCTTTTTGGTTTCTATTTGCATGGCTTATCTTTTCAGTCCTTTCACTTTCAATCTATGTATGTATGTACTGATACCACAGAATATGAACAATTAGAAGAGAATACTAAACGTTTATACACCAACAAATTGGATAACCTAGAAGGAATGGATAAATTCCTAACAACACACAATTTACCAGGACTGACTCATAAAGAAATAGAAGACATAAACAGACCAATAATGACTAAGGTTATTGAAACAATAATAAAAATTCTTTCAGCAAAGAACAGCCTGGGACCTGACGGCTTAACTTGACCACGCCCAGGACCCGATGGTGAATTCTACCAAATATTTAAAGAAAAATTGATGTCAATCCCTTTCAAACTTTCAAAAACATTTAAGAGGAGGGAACACTTCCAAATTCACTTTGCAAGACCAGCATTTCCCTTAAATATGAAATTGATCTCCAGTAAGCAGCATTAGATTGGGTCTTATTTTTAATCCACCCTACTTCTTTTGTCACCCTATTTCTTTTGATTGGAGAACTTAATTTGTTTGCAGTCAAGGTAACCATTTACAGGTAAAGACTTATTTCTGCCATTTTGTTAATTTTTTTAATAGTTGTTTTTCTCTCTAGCTGTCTTTGTGATTAGATTATTTTCTGTCTTGGTGTGCTTTGAGTCCCTACCTTTTATCTCTTGTGTATCTACTATATAAGGGGGACCCAAAAAAAGCCAGAATTATTTTTTTAGAGGGCAAGCCCCTTGTAGTTCAGCCTCCCCCTGCTGGGTGTGTGTTCTAGGAACCCATTGGCAGCAGTGTACCAGCTAGTATTGTTGTGAAAGGCTGCATTCATCTTCAGTGAATTTTGTTTTCTGAGATTCTTCCTTTCTTCTTTTTTTGTTGTTGTTTTTTTTTTAGTTGGAGTCTCACTGGAGTCTGTAGCCCAGACTGGAGTGCAGTGGCATGCTCCCGGCCACCACAGCCTTGACCTGCTGGGCTCCAGCAATTCTTCCACCTCAGCCTTCCAAGTAGCCGGAACTACAGGTGCGCACTACCACACCTGGCTAATTTTTGATTTATTGTAGAGATGAGGTCTCACCAAGTTTCCCAGGTGGGTCTCAAACCCATGGGCTCAGGCAATCCACTTGCCTTGGGCTCCGAAAGTGCTGGGATTACAGGCTGAGCCACTGAGCCCAGCCTGGAGATTCTTTCAACACATTTGCCCACTTCTCTTTCTTTCTTTCTTCCTTCCTTCCTTCCTTCCTTTCTTTCTTTCTTTTCTTTCTTTTTCTTTCCATTTGCCCATTTCATGATGGGTGATTTACCAGCATACCTGCCCATACTGCGTTGAGTGTTCAGCAGTTTTTGACCCAAAATGGCATGACTCTGGTGCCCTACCCCCCCATTCACCTGATCTCACCCCAAGCAACTTTTTTTGCTTCCTTGGATGAAAAAAGTCCTCAAAGGGATACGTTTGGCTGAAAAGGTGAAACAAAAAATGACAGAAGCTCTAAAAGGCATTAAAGTTGACAAGTTCAAAACATGTTTTGAACAGCGGAAAAAACATCTTGATAGGTGTATAACATCAAACAGAGAGTACTTTGAAGGTAACTGAAGTTTAAACATGTCAGAATAAATTAACAATTTTTAATAAAGAAATTTCAGGGTTTTGAGGGGTTCCCCCCCCATATGTTTTTGCTCTGTGGTTAGCATGGGCTTACATAAAGTCATCTTGGAACCAGACCAGTCTGCCCCACAACTCCAATATCAAGCCTGCCTGTGGATTATGCCAGATTGCCTGCCCAGAATCTCTGGACAGGCTTAGGAGTGAAGACAGTCTGTAAAGACTTAACTAAGTGCCTACATATTTAAATGTGCAGAAACCAATGCATGGCCAGAAGGATCACAAACAATCAGCAAAACATGACAGCACCAACAGAACAAAATAAAGCACCAGTAACAAAGTATAACGAAATAAAGATCGATGAACTACCTGAAAAAATTCAGAATAATTAAAGAAGCTCAATGAACTGCAAGAGAACACAGATAGACAACTAAATAAAATCAGGAAAAATATATGCAAACAAAATTAGAAGTTTAACATTGAAGTAGGAACCATTAAAAAAAGAACCAATCAGAAATTCTGGAGATAAAGAACACAATAACTGAATAGAAAAATTCCATAGAGAGCTTCAACAATATACTTAATCAAGCAGAAGAAAATCTGTAAGCTCAAAGGAAGATGTCATTTGAAATATACACTCAGTAGAACAAAAAGAAAAAAATGAAAAGGGTAATGAAAACCTATGGAAATTGTAGAACTTCATCAAGTGAACCAATATTCAGGAATGGAAGAAGGAGCAGAGAAAGAGAAAGGGGGTAGAAATCTTATTTTTTTAAAAGAATGACCAAAAAAACTTCCCAAATCTGTCATCCAGGCTGGAGTACAGTGGCATAACCGTGGTTCATAGGCTTTATTTCAGAAATGTTTAGTTCTTGAGCCTTTGTTACAATACTTGGTATATTAGTATGTGATTGGCTTTGCATGGTGCTTTCCATTTCATGGCTAATTCAGAAAAGGTGTGTCTGAATTTCAGCCACACCCACCCTCAGTCCTCTCCCCCATAGGCCTCTGCATATATAGCTCTTCAAAGCACTTTAGAATGATACAAATAACTAAATTTATTTGTGATGTGTGTGTATATATATATATATATATATTTTTTTTTTTTTTCCTCCAGCATGAACTTGTTTAAAGTGTTGTTTTCCAAAAGAAAAGACTAATTTTCTAAAATAGTCTACTGATGTCTCTAAGGCATCACTAGAGTTCTGGTGTAGTTCTGATATATTTTCTTACTGCATTACATGTTATTTCTTATTTTCTTATTGTTGTATTTTCTACATATGGTGGGATACTCTTCTGAAACCCAGACAGGCCTTGGAGTCTGGAGAGGGAAGACACAGAACAAGAGGCCAGGGTGCCAATGGCCCAAGACCAGCAGGGAACATGGAAAACCTAGTCTAAGTCTAGGTCCATGTAATCTGAGCATCTGTACACTTGAGCCCTTCTAATACAAAGTCCAGTATACTTCCAGTCTGAGAAACTGTTTCCTATTTTATTTCTTTGCTGATTGGTTTTTAATGATTTCCTTCCACTTTTCTCTGCTCTTTCTTTTTCAAATACTACTCTTAAGACTGGACTTTCCTAGCTCACGTCAGCACCTCTTGCTTTTCTCTCACATGTTCTAGCTCCTTGCCTTTTGTTCTGCTTTTGTTTAGACTTCCTTCACTGTGTTTTCTAGGTCTTATAATACATTTTTTTTTTACATTTTAACAATCCTGTTTTATTTGCTAAATACTCTTTGTTGTTCTCTGATGTTCCTTTTTAATGAAATTCCAATTTTGTTTTATGTGGTAAATATCCCCTAAATCTCTCTGGAGAAGCTGAAGGTTCTTTTCCAGCTTTAGTCTGTTCACTTTATTATTTGTTTCCTCTGGGGACATTTTTCCTGTTAATTCTGGTCTTTTTCTTCTGTGCTGTGTATTTTTCTCAAAGTTGGTGATCTTCGCCTGGTTTTCCATTTTGTTCTGAAAGTTTCCAAACCAGTCAGCTCTTTCTAAAAGTAAATACTCGTAGCATCTGCACCGATGCCTGGAAACGTCTGTATGAGTTCTTTACCCTTAAAGTATAACGGTTCTTTCACTCCGAATGGTGATGTACTGATTAACTCCTTGGAATCCTCTCAACAAGAGGGCCTTCTTTGGCTCTTATAAAGAACCCTAGACGATGCACCTGCATGTGCATAGGGTACAGTCTGTATTTTGCTCCCACTCTTGTGTGGCTAAGGGGTGTCTTATCACACGTAGGTCAGGATTTTAAAGGCTCTGTTTGGACCCATTGGTGGAGGGGCCTACTCTGCGGCAGCATCCATCCAGACCCTGCCATCCTGGTCAATTTGGTGGTTTTTGGTTGTTCTGGTAGTTCCTGAAAAGCACACCTGGCTCATTTGCGTGCTGGACCAGTTTCTTCTCTCTGCTCCAAGTGGTCGGTTCATTGGTTCTAGTAAGATGATCTTGATAAGCTGAAGATGTATAAGTCCAAAGTTTCAATAGGGACAGTCCTGCCCCTGGGTGATGGGAGCTGTAATATAGGGATCAGCCCTGCCTTTATGGTGACGTGAGGAAGGTGTTCATAGCCCATCCAACACCTTTATATTCTAATCTCCCTGGAGGTCAGCAGTTACATTCTTATAGAACTTGATTTGAGGGAAAGAAAGGTTCAGGGAAATGGGGGAATAAGAGCACTACAACAAGACATTGGCATAGTCATACAAGCAATTTATACTCGGCTAATTGGCATTTAGTTATCAAGGATAATTCTAAATTACAATTCCCCTTACCCGGATTATTAGATTCAGGCAAATGTGTTTATAGCTTAAAGGCTTAGGAAGCACACGTCTTTAATTTCTCTGTAACAGAACACATTATTTACAATAAAAATGTAGATGAGCTCATCATCCTATTTCAGTTTTAAGACAGAAGAAAGGTCTAAAATGATAATCTGGCGAGTAAAATTGGATGAATAGCAGAGTTTTGGGTCTGGGAGAATGAAAGTTTAGGTAAGAAAAGCTCCAGGTTTTCATGATACAAGTTTCCCTATTGGAGTAAAAAGAAAAAGAACATTCTGAATCATAGTAGTAACGCTTTCATAACCAGTTACTGTTGAGGGGGAAGCGTCTGTACTATAATTATTGTGTTGTTCTGTACTTATTCCTAAAGGGCCTTAAAACAGTTACAACAATCTGATCTATTTCACGTGTAAAAAATTTAATTTGCAATCCATATTTAAATGTCTGAGAAATTCTTATTTCCTATATTCATTTATTTTTCATCTATTGTTGAGTGAATACATATTTAGAGGAATTTTAAATGTTTACCACATAATACACCAGATTTTGCAGAATGCTGAAATGGTTTGTAGCCAATCAGTGGATAATAAAAATGTGGTATATATAAAATAAAATACAACAAAAAATGGTTCTTAGGTAAAGTGCTAATAATAAAATGCTTTCCTCACTGGAGAGCAGCTCTCCCTACCCGGCCACTGCATATTCTGCTTTTTAAGTTCTCTCTGATTACACCAAACCCTTCACACCATTTTTTGCCATAAGAAAAGATGAGCACTCTACAGAGAAGAACAAGAACAAGGCGACCAATTTTGGCTCATTATAAAATCTGTTTTGTGGCCAGATATGGTGGCTCATGCCTGTAATCCCAGCACTTTAGGAGACCAAGGTGGGACGATCACTTGAGCCCAGGAGTTCGGAACCATCCTAGGCAACATTGCAAGACCGCATCTCCTCAAAAAGTGTAAAAATTAGTCAGGCATGGTGGTGTGCACCTGTAGCCCCAGCTACTCAGGAGGCTGAGGTAGAAGGATTGCCTGAGCCCAGGAGGTTGAGACTGCAGTGGTCTGGGATTATGCCACTGCCCTCCAGCTTGGGTGATAGAATGAGATCCTGTAAAAACAAAACAAAACACACACGCACACACACACACACACACAAACACACACACACACACACACACACGAACCTTTTCGTGGCTGTTTCTCTCTCTATTCCACCTTAAGCCCACAATTCCTCTCCCTGCCACCTCAGATAGCAATGTCTTCAATATGTCTGGAGCTCTACTTAAAAAACAGGATGGATAGTGCCCAAAACAACTTTTAATATTCATGCTGGACCGTCACTAAGCACTAATATGAAAAGAAAGTTACACTCAAATGTATCGTCCTCTATACAAAAGTAAAACAACACCACCACCACCACCAACATGAAACTGAAAACACCCAAGCAATTCTAGATAGAAAAAGAGAGAGGGATTAACAACGGAGTTCTCTTTTGAAATCAGAAAGATCCTGTGTTCTTAAAGTGAGTTAAAATTGGAAAGAAAGTTAGCGGGAGGTGGTGGCACATGCCTGTAGTCCTGGCAGGTTGAGGCAGGAGGATTGCTTGAGCCCAGGAGTGTGAGGTTGCAGTGAGCCACGATCGTGTCACTGTTCTTTAGCCTGGGCAACAGAGTGAGACCCCGTTGCTTAAAAAAAATGGGAAGAAAGGAGACATATGGACCTCCAAACTAATAATAATAATGAAAATGATGATGAATGTTTGCATGCTTGCTCTGTCCAAACTCTATTTTGGATCTCATCTGAATCTGGCCAGAGGGGTACCCATGATGGTTCCTACTTTGTAAATTGGGAAACTGACTTGCCGAGGAAGTGTGTGACTGTTCATAGTTACACAGATGCAATCCTTCTATTGGTCAAGTTTGCACGAAGTAATTTCTTCTTTGAGCCTCTGTTCGGCTGTGATCCGAGAGTTGCAATCCAGTGTCATGTTTATCAGGGGACTCCGTAGCTCACACGGCTACTAAGGTACAATGGCATAAAGAAAATGTCCCGGAAGAGTTAAAAGAGCTGCATGGCTCTGGGCACAGCTTTATTTAGGTAATGATGGCTTCATCGCCTGGGATAGAAGGCATCTGGCATTCTGCTCAGAATCTGCCAAGGTTTCAAGTAGTTGGAGGAAAATTGCGGTTCAGGCTAATTCGGGATCTTGGTGTGTGGCCACAGCTTACGCGGCATCTGAACTGATAAAGTAGCCAAGAGCAGGCTGGATCGGCTCCTTCTCCTTCCCTCCGCCTAGGGAGTATGTGAGGAGAAGGTCAAGGGACGACGTTAATCAAGTGGCCGGGGCGCCGTGGCTCCCGCCTGGAATTTCAGCACTGTGGGCGGCGAGGCAGAAGGATCCCTTGAGCCTAGGACTTCAAGACCAGCTTGGGCAACATAGTGAGACCTCATCTCTATAAAAAATTTTTTTAAAAATTAGCGAGGCGTGGTGGCAGTGTCTGTAGTTCCAGCTACTCAGGAGACTGAAGCAGAAGGATTGTCTGAGCCCAGGAAATCAAGGCTGTGGTGGTCATGATCATGCCTCTCCGCTCCAGCCCAGGCAACAGGGTGAGATCCAACTCAAAACCAAAACAAAACAAAAGCAAAACAAAACACAGAGTTGGGGAGAGATGCTTAGAATCTGCTCTCATGGCCAGTACAGCCGGCTGCCTCGTGACCATGACTAGGGCTGCCTCACACTCAGGGGGTCTTGTAGGTCCCTGGTCATAAAGCAGAGACAATCACAGCAGGGTGACTCTGTGGTCTCCCTGTACACTGATCACACGTTCACCTCAGAACCCAAGCCTGGAGCACAACATGCTTTAGAAAAACTTTCCCTAAATGTTACTAAATTCTTTGGTTGTTTTAGATCAGAAAAACCCTCTGGGAAGGGATTCAAATGAAGATTACTTGTAAAGCTATTGGAAGGATGACAAAATGTAATTGTAATATAATTGCTACTAAAATGTGTCCATTAAATATGCTAATGTCTCTTATGAGTTGTTCTTGTGGAATATAAACAATGTTTCAAAGCTATTTAACTACATAAATAGTTTTCATGACATTTCTGGATCAAAAGTTCTAAAAGTCTCTGATAATTATGGTTATTATTAATTTGGTCATAGTTGCTGACATCATTAGGGTTAATAAAACACGGAAATGTTAAATATTTATTTAAAGAACTTTTAAAAATTGGAGTTCAACTTTAAAGTTACCTATCATAGAAGAGAGATGGGGCTGCCAGGCATGTTGGCTCATGCCTGTAATCCCAGCACTTTGGGAGGCCACGGTGGGAGGATTGCCTGAGTCCAGGGGTTCAAAACGTCGTCTCCACAATAAACCAAAAAGCTAGCTGCACTCCGGTTGATAGAGATCTGACTCAAAAACAACAAAACCACATACCCACAATAAAAACCAACAAACAAGTCGGCAGTCCTATTTGTCTGTTACTCTCTTTAGTCTCCACAACCCCGCTCACCCCAGCTGCTTCACCCTTCTCTGCTTTACTGCCATACCTGGGTGTTGGTGCTCTGCGGGTTACATCCTCTGTGATCCCTTGCACTTGGCTTCCGGTTGTATTTGGCAAACGGGTGACAGGAGGTTGGATGGCAGGAGAGAGAAGTCAGAATATTTCTTCTCCGCTTCCACGCTTTGAAGTGCCATCCTGGGCAGTAACTGGATCCTTCCACGAAGGTAAATCCCTGTGGGCCGCCTTGCTCCCCAGGGAGCCTATTTCCCTTCTTGTCTCTGCCATCCAGAGGATGCCAGTGGCTGTGCGCTGTCACTAGCCTCTGGGTGCCTGGCCTCATTTTGCTCCCTAAATATCTGGAGTAGATTCTTCTTTCTGCTGAGTCCTGCCCCGAGACCTTCATGTGATCGTTTTCATTTGTATTTTATATTAATTGTAAATTAAATTCTAAAACAGTAGCTGTTCCATGTGTTTGCATTCTCTGCAATCCCCCTTTAGGAGATATATTTAACGCCTCATAGGGTATCATCGTCAGCTAGTCAGGCCAGGTGCTGGCTTGTGAGTCATCCTAGTGCGTTGTGGTGACTATTAGCCTTTTTGACGTAATAAAGCCTAATTCCAGATAATGGTATTGAAAGACAACCAATAAAACATGACTGATGAGGTCGGGCTCAGTGGCTCACACCTATCATCCCAGCACTTTGGGAGGCCAAGGTAAGAGAATTGCCTGAGCCCAGGGGTTCGAGACTAGTCTGGGCAACTTGATGAGACCTCATCTCTACAATAAATCAAGAAAAATTAGCTGGGCATGGTGGTGCACACCTGTAGTGCCAGCTACTTGGAAGGCTGAAGTAGAAGAATCACCTGAGCCCAGCAGGTGGAGGCTGTGGTGGCCTTGAGTGTGCCACCGCACTCCAACCTGGATGACAGAGTGAGACTCCAACTTATAAAAAAAAACAAAAAACTAGGCCGGACTCGGTGGCTCAAACTGTAATCCCAGCACTTTGGGAGGCCGAGACAAGTGGATTGCCTGAGCCCGTGGGTTCAAGACCCGCCTGGGCAATTTGGTGAGACCCTGTTTCTACAATAAATAAAAAATTAGCCAGGCATAGTAGCGCGTACCTGTGGTTCTGGCTACTTGGAAGGCTGAGGTGGAAGGATCGCTGGAGTCCAGCAGGTCGAGGCTGCGGTAGCTAGGAGTGTGCCACTGCACTCTAGTCTGGGCGACAGAGGGAGACTCCAACTCAAAAAAAAAACAAAAAACTAAAAAATAACTGATGAGGTCTAAAAATAAAATGCCTTAGCTGTTTCTGCAGCAAAGACAATGGCCTTTAATCCTTTATTTTTTCTATTTCCTCTGATTGAAATTTTTTAAATATTGAAAATGACTTTCCAACTGCTTTCTCTTTGAAATATGGGAAATTTACAAAACCAGTCTTCAGAATTAACAACAACAAAAAACATTTACAGAGCAGGGGTATCAAGCATTCAGTGTGCATCAGGGTCACTTGGGGAAATTATCAGACCAGGGACTGTGGGGCCCCTTTCCCAGGGTTTCTGACTCAGTCTGAGGCAAGACATGAATGAGCATTTGTGTCTCTGACAAGTTTCCAGGTGGTGCTGAGGCAGCTGGTCCAGGGACCAAACTGGAGAGCCACTGCAGTCCAGAATCTGAACCATATGCCAAATAGTTGCCTCGTGGCCCATCCGATTACTCTTTTCCATTTCACATTTCATGTTGCTTGTGAAAAACGGAGAGGTTATAAATCAGCTGAGAAACTTTAGTTTGCCCTAAATATAAAGCATATTTCTCAAGACTATAATCCCTCATGCCTTATTGTGTTTTCACAGTGTAAAGAACTCTGGGAAGACAGTTATGAAAATGTCTTGGATCCTTCTCTCAAAATTTTAATTGGTCTTATTCAGTATCCCAAAGTAGTGACTAAATAGATATCTATAGATACAAATTCTTATGAAAGAGCGAATTAATCCTACAAACACATATTTGAATGATCTGATTTCTTTTTTTGTTTGTTTTTTGGTTTTGAGTCAGAGTCTCACTCTGTTGCCCAGGCTGGAGTGCAGTGGTATGCTCACGGCCACTGCAGCTCGACCTGCTAGGCTCAGCCTTCCAAGTAGCTGGAACCCCAGGTGTGCACCACCACGCCTGGCTAATTTTTCTTGATTTATCATAGAGGCGAAATCTCACCAAGTTGCCCAGGCTGGTCACAAACCCATGGGCTCAGGCAATCCTCTCGCCTCTGCCTCCCAAAGTGCTAGGATTATCGGTGTGAGCCACCACTCCAGGCTTGAACGATCTCATTTCTTATTGGCGGTAGCCCGTTTCATTGTCAGAAAGAATGAATCAGGCAATACATCAAATACATAGATGTTAATGTTTAACAACTTTTATACTTCCTTACCACCCTCAAAATGCAGAAGAATCAAGAGAAGACAAAAAGTGTAGCTAAGCTCTGTTACAACATAGATGAAACTTAAAGCAAGACACGCATTAATCCAGAGAGTTCTTATTTGGAAAATAGCCTCCTAATCTAATATAATTAGGTTTAACACTACATTATAGTTATTCTTAGACATACTAGGAAATTTTAAGAAAGAAAACCAAGGCAAAGAAATAACTCATAAACCTTAACTAAATAATAAGTTATCAGTTCTCTCCAAGTTAGTTCACAGCCAGAGGAGCTAGGAGGGGAACCAGGTTCTTAACTTGACTTGAGTACCGTCATCTTGGAAAATGGATTGAGACACTAGATCAGGGTCCATGATGGATAAGGACATGGCTGTTAGTGGTGTTCCAGTCAGACTGCCTGGAACTAGACGTATTTCAGGTACTTAAAAAATATTTCTTTAAACTGACATGCCCTCCTAAACAATGCAGGGTAGCTATTGGCAGATAGAAATGGAGTCCTAGAGTTAAGTCTCATATTTTTTATTATTTTATTTTTTGAGTTGGAGTCTCACTCTGGCGCCCATGGCCACTGCAGCCTTGACCTGCTGGTCTCAGGTGATCCTTCCACCTCAGCCTCCCCAGTAAGTGGAACTACAAGCATGCGCTACCATGCCTGGCTAATTTTTTGATTTATTGTAGAGACAACATCTCGCCAAGTTGCCCAGGCTGATCTCAAACCCCTGGGCTCAGGCAATCCTCTCACCGTGGCCTCCCAAAATGCTGGGATTCCAGGCTCGAGCCACCGGGCCCAGCCTAAGTCTCATATTTTAAACACAACAGTGAAACACATGACAGCCAGGTAGAGAACCACTCTTGGTGCTAATGGATCTTAAATTACTCCAGAGCAGGTAACTAGGGCACATTCAACTGGAAAAAGTGTTCTAAAATTTCATCCCCAACGACTTGAGATAATGAGACTTTATTCTTAAATAGTAAGAACCTTCATGCCTTCCGTACAGCCAGGATTCTCACAGTCTGTCAGGACATATCTCCATTTTCCTCCTTGATATAATTATTACACAGTTACCTCTCTATAGATATAAAAACATCTTTTTGCATGTTTAAAATAAAACTCTGGCAGTGTAATCTTTCCTTGTAGAGTAGAACACCTGCAGACGTGTGTCTGCCAAAACAAACAAACAAAAATCTTCTCACTGTAAATAGAACAAAGAGAGAAAGGTAATTTTCTGAGGGCTTTCACAGAAACAGTGAATTTTTCCACATTCTATCCCTATCTCTCTCTCGATTCCCTTGACATTTCTGCTTAGTTATTTCCATCTTTTCAACTGTCACCATAATGAAAGACACTGACAAAACCTTTGAGATCCAACTCTACCTAAATTCTCTTTCCCATTTGGGCATCTTCTTTTGCATCCTCTGAACGATGGACGGCAGTGTAATTTAGGATCTGGAGCGTGTCCAAAGGCCTGCTCATTCATCTTTTGTAAGAACCGGACGACCTCCTCATCAGACACAAAAGCCTCATTTTCTTGGAGGAAAAGGAAACATCTGAGGCTGCTGAACAACTAGAGTGGGAGCAGCAGGATCTCGAGGTGTCCATGCCAGCAGATGTTGGAGACAGAAGCAAGGTTTATGAAAACTAATCTTCGGGACCACACACTGGCACAGGCCCTTCCAAGGAAGAGTTCCAGAAGTGTCATCAAATAACCATATATTTTGGCAAAATTTGCAAAAGTGCAATGTTTATTTTAATCACAGTGAGGTACAGTTTCGAGGAGCTTCCTCAGGTTGGGTGCTACTAGGTGTCCTCCAGCATTCCTAAAATCTGGCTAAGGTGATGGGAAGCCAGAGATACATTTATGTTCTGATTCATAGATGATATGTATGTGATCTGCTGTCATTTCTGTAGAGCTGAGTGATTGCTAGGTGGCCTCGTACAGGAATGGCTTCTGAGAACACTGCTGTCACCCAATAAGCCGACTTACCCAACATCAGGACCAAAAGGTGCAGGCTAATGGTCCTGGGCAATAAGGGTATGTGCCCAGCACTACAGTTATGTGGTAGTGGTGGAAGAACAAAGCTTGGACTGTGTGGAAGCAGATGGTAGTATACTGAGATTCTTAGACATGCAAAGTTGAAATCTCAGGCCGGGCGTGGGGGCTCACACCTGTAATCCCATCACTTTGAGAGCCCGAAGTGAGAGGATTGCCTGAGCCCAGGGATTCAAGAACAGCCTGGGCAACATAGGGAGACCTCATCTCTAAAATAAATACAAAAATGAGCCAGACATGGTGGCTCCAGCTACTTGGAAGGCTGAGGCAGGAGGACGGCCTGATCCCAGCAGGTCGAGGCTGCAATGGACATGAGCTTGCCACTGCACTCCAGCCTGGGAGACAGAGTGAGGTCCTGACTCAAAAAATAAAAATAAATAAATAAAAATTAAAAGCTCAGGATTGACTCTCATATATGCTTAGTCAGAATAAAAATAATTTTTATCAGAAAATCAATAATACAGCATATCCAACTGCTAGTATACCAGACATTTTCATGGGAATCACAGAAAGTACTATTTCTAGGGCATGAGCCACAAACAACAGTTTCTGCAGATGAAGTTGCATCCCCTCTCATGCATCCCAACAATCAGTCATATAAACATTAGATCAACCATGCCAGAAGAATAAATTGTCTTTCTCTTCTCCCTCTATTAAAAAAAAAATTACAAAGTGAATGTCACATAAACAGATGATCAAGTAACACACAGCCAAAAAATGTGAGGGAAAATATTATAGAGGCTTGCCAAGAAGTAAATTAATTTTAAAAAATAGATTTGTGATGCTTGTGGTATTTGTCAGCTTTTAAACATTTCATGATTGCTGTGGTTACTTTATCACTTTCAATCAATATTCTCATTCACGCCTAATTTGTATTTGTAAATGTGTGTTCTCTTCATTCCAATGGGCCTTGAAAATTACAGACATTTCAGGGTCACAAGACATGGACATTCTCCTGATTAGAGAAGCCTTCCCGTAAGACTAACACAGAATAGCAGAAATAAAATATACTTACAGTTTTGGCTTATTTAATAGTTGGGCATTTATTTCTGAATTTAAGATTTAGTTCCATAAATTTCCTTTTAAACTCAGTTTTAGTGAGGTATGGTTTACATTCAGTAATATGCAGAGATCTAAAGTGTATATTTCTTTTTCTTTTTCTTCTTTTTTTTAAGAGTCAGAGTCTCACTCTGGCACCCAGCCTGGATTGCAGTGGTACGCTCACAGCCACCGCAGCCTCGACCTGCTGGGCTCAGGCGATCCTTCCATCTCAGCCTTCCAAGCAGCTGGAACCACAGGCATGCGTCTCCACACCCGGCTAATTTTTCTGTAGAGATGAGGTCTCTCCAAGTTGCCCAGGCTGATCTCGAACCCATGGGCTCAGACAATCCTCTCACCTCGGCCTCCCAAAGTGCTGGGATTATAGGCATGAGCCACCACGCCTGGCTTTTGACAAATGCATAAACCTATGAAACCAACACCCACATGCAGATGCAAAACATTTTCCACATCCCCCCAAATTTCCTGGTGCTACTTTACAATAAATCCACCCCCAGATCCCCAAGCAACTGATATTCTCAATTTCATCCCTAGAGACTAGTTTGCCTGTGTGTGAACATATGCAGTCACACGGTGTATACTCCTTGGTGTCTGACTTCTTTATCAGCCTCTGTGTGATGGTTACTTTTATGTCAACTCGACTGGGCTGATGAGTACACAGATAACCGGTAAAATATTTTTTCCAGGCAAGTGAGGGTACTTCCAGAAGGGATGGCCATTTGAATTGGCCCTCACCAACTTGGGCAGGCATCAGCCCATCCATTGAAGGCCCAGATAGAACAAAAGGGCACAGGAAGGAGGGGTTTTCTCCCTTCTTTTGAGCTGGGACATCCACCTTCTCCTGCCTTTGGACATGGAAATGCCTGGCTCTTTGGCCTTCAGACTGTGGGACTTCCACCAGCAGCACGACCCCAGCCCCTGCATACTCAGGTCTTTGGACTTGGATGGAGTTTAATTCTCCTCCTAAAATTGATTTTTTTTTTTGCAGTTTCTACAAAATATGGTATGTTATGTGTTTCTATTTTCATTTGCCTCAGGATATTTTAAATTTCCCTTTTGATTTCTTCTTTGGTCCATTGGTTGCTCACAAGTGTATTATTTAATTTCCACATATTTGTAAATTTTTCAGTTTTTCTTGTGTTATTGATTTCTAGCTTCATATCATTGTGATTGGAAAAGATGTTTTATATGATTTTGATCTTAAATTTGTGAAGATTTTTTGGTGGCTCTATCATATGATCAATATGGAGAATATTTTGTGCATACTTGAGAAGAATGTGTATTCTGTTGGATAGAATATCCTGTATATTTCTGTCAGGCCCATTTGGTTTATACTTGTTGCTCAAGTACACTGTTTCGTGACCGGTTTTTTGTCTGGATAATCTCTCCATTGTAGGATGTCCCCTACAATTAACTATTTCACCATGTAGTTCTTCTTGTGTTTTATATATTTAGATGTTCCAATGTTGGGTGCAAATATGTTTATAATTGTTATATCCTCTTGATGAATTTTCCAACTTATCATGATGAAATGAATTTCTTTGCCTCTTTTGACAGTTTTTCACTTAAAATCTATCTTCTCTGATTTAAGTATAGCCAGCCCTGCTCTCTTTTGGTTCCCGTTCGCATAGAATATCTTTTTTATCCCTTTATTTTCAACCTATGTATGTCCTTACAGCTAAAGTGAGTAATTGTGTATTTATTCTTTTTTTCCTTTGAAATGAAATTAAGTTTATTAAAGAAAGGAAGAATCGAGAAAATGGCTACCCCATAAGCAGAACAGCCTTATTTATCCTAAACTGTTTAAACTTCGGTCATCTCTCCATTTGATGCAATACACCTATCACGATGCTTTTTCCACTGCTCAAAACAGTTTTTGAACTCATCAATTTTGATACCTTTTAGTGCTTCTGACATTTTTTGTTTCACCTCTTCCATCCTGGCAAAACGTTTCCTTTTGAGAATTTTTTTCATCCGGGAGAAAAGAGAAATCACTCAGGGTGAGATCGGGCAAACAGGAAGGGTCAAAAACTGCTGAACACTCAATGCATTGTGGGCAGGTTGTTCATGTAAATTACTCACCGTGAATGGGCAAACACATTGACGTAATCTCCAAAAAAATTCCACTGAAGCTGAATGCAGCTTCTTACACAACACTAACTGGTCCACTGATGCTGATGGGTTCCTAGAACACTTACCTAGTGGGGAAGCCTGGAATACAAGGGGCCCGTCCTCCAAAAGATAATTCCATTTTTGGGGGATTCCCCTCATAGTTGCTCATAGTATTCTTTAGTAATCCTTGGAATTTCTTTGGTATCACTTGTAATATCTCCTTTTTCATCTCTGATTTTACTTATTTGGGTCTTCCCTGATTTATTTCTGTTTGGATCGCCATTATTTCTTTTCCTCTACTGATTTTGGGTTTGGTTTGTTCTTGCTTTTATAGTTCCTTAAGATGCCTCATTAAGTTATTTGGATTTTTCTACTTTTTTGGTATAGGAATTTATTACTATCAACTTCCCTCTTAGTTCTGTTTTTGCAATATTCCATAGGTTTTGGTATGTTGTGTTTCCATTTTCATTTGTTTCAAGAAATTTTTAAATTTTCTTATTAATTTTTTCATTGACCTAAAGGTTGTTCAGAAACATGTTACTTTCTTTCCACGTAAGTGTATAATTTCCAAAGTTCCTCATGTTATTCATTTCTAGTTTTATTCCATTATGGTCAAAAAATATACTTGATAAGATTTCTTTTAGCCGGGCTGGGTGGCTCAGCCTGTAATCCTGCGCGCTTTTGGGAGGCTGAGGTGAGTGGATTGCCTGAGCCCGCGGGTTCGAGACCCGCCTGGGCAACCTGGCGAGACCTCATCTCTACAATAAATCAAAAAATTAGCCGGGCATGGTAGCGCGTGCCTGTAATTCCGGCTACTTGGAAGGCTGAGGTGGAAGGATCACCGGAGCCCAGCAGGTCGAGGCTGCGGTAGCTGGGAGTGGCCACTGCACTCCAGTCTGGGCGACGGAGTGAGACTCCAACTCAAAAAAAAAAAGGTTTCTTTTAAAAAAATTTTTTGAGATTTGTTTTGTGGCCCAACATATGGTCTAAGGAAAATGTGTATTCTGCAACTATTGGATGAAATGTTCTATAAATGTCTATTAGTTCCATTTGGTCTACAGTGCAGATTAAGTCTGATGATTCTTTGTGTATATTTTTGTTTGTATGGTCTGTCCAATGCTGAAAATGGAGTGTTGAAGTTGCCAGCTATTATTATCTTGGAATCGATCTCTCTTTAGCTTGAATAATATTTTCTTTATATATCTGGGTGCTCCAATATTGGGTGCATATATATTTACAGTTATTATATTATTTTGCTGAATTGACCTCTTTATCATTATATAATGACCTCCTGAGTCTCTTTTTTACAGTTTTTGTCTTGAAATCTCTTTTACTTGATATAAGTATAGCTACTCTCGTTCTTTTGTGGTTTCTTTCTTTTTTTTTATTTTATTTTATTTTTATGAATAGTTGTGTAGTGAATTTATTTATTTATTTATTTTTTATTTTTTTATTATGGTATTGTGGGGTACAGTTAGGGATTAGGCATACCAAAAATGCTTCGTTCAGGCACCCTTGATGATAAGAGGTGTCTCCCCATCCCCAGACAGATATTTGCCACCATTAATCCCATCGCCCTCCCCCTCCCCCCCCATAGTTTCCCACCACTGTCAGTCATTTTCTTGTGGTAATATGTTGGATGATCAAGGTCTGCTATATGAGTGAGAACATGTGATACTTAGTTTTTTGTTTCTGTGAAAGGTCACTCAGTATTATGGACTCTAGTTCCATCCAGGTTGCTGCGAAATTCATGATTTCGTTCTTTCTTATGGCTGCGTAGTATTCCATTGTGTATATGTACCACATTTTTT
>CAUYQG010085284.1:0-26354 GCA_963574415.1 Tarsius wallacei | reverse complement strand
GAACCATAAAACTACTAGAAGAAAACATAGGAATAAACTTATTGACTTTGGTCTAGGCTATAGTTTTTTCACTATGACCCCAAAACAACAAAACCAAAAAATAAACAGATTGCATTCCATTAAAAACTTCTCCAGCCAGGTGTGGTGACTCATGCCTGTAATCCCAACACTTTGGGAGGCTGAGACAGGAGATTCACTTGAGCCCAGGAGTTCAAGACCAGCCTAGACAACTTAGCAAGACCTTATCTCTACAAAAAAAAAAAAAATGTAAAAATTATCTGGGTGTGGTAGTGCACACCTGTAGTCCCAGCTAATCAGGAAGCTGAGGAGGAATGCAATCTGTTTATTTTTTGGTTTTGTTGTTTTGGGGTCATAGTGAAAAAACTATAGCCTAGACCAAAGTCAATAAGTTTATTCCTATGTTTTCTTCTAGTAGTTTTATGGTTCCAGGTTTTATATTTAATATATTTTTTGAGTGGATTTTTGCATATTGTGTGAGATAAAGAGTCTAATTTCATTCTTCTGCATGTGGATATCCAGTTTTTCCAACACCATTTATTGAAGAAATTGTCCTTTCCTGATTGTATGTTCTTGTCATCTTTGTTAAAGATCAGTTGACTATAGATGCCTAGATTTATTTATGGGCTTTCTATTCTGTTCTATTAGTCTATAGATCTGTTTTTATGCCACTACCATGTTGGTTTGATTATCATAGCTTTATAGTGTATTTTGAAGTCAGGTAGTAGAATGCCTCCAGCTTTGTTCTTTTTGCTCAGGATTGCTTTGACTATTCAGTCTTTGTGGTTCCTATAAATTCTAGGACTGTTTTTTCTCTTTCTGTAAAAATGTCATTGAATTTTTTTTTTTTTTTTTGAGTCGAAGTCTCACTTTGTCACCCAGGCTGGAGTGCAGTGGCATACTCCCGGTCATTGCAGCCTCCACATGCTGGGATCAGGCGATCCTTCCACCTCAGCCTTCCAAGTAGCTGAGACTACAGGCACATGCCACCACTCCCAGCTAATTTTTAACAAATTTATTGTAGAGATGAGGTCTTGTCAAGTTGCCCAGGCTGGTCTCGAACCCGTGGGCTCAGGCAGTCCTCTCACCTCGGCCTCCCAACGTGCTGGAATTATAGGTGTGAGCCACTGTGCCTGGTTGTCATTGGAATTTTGACAGGCATTGCCTTGAATCTGTAGATCACTTTGGGTAGTATGCCAATTTTAATAGTATTTATTCTTCCAAAGCATGAATAGGGGATATCTTTTCATTTACTTGTGTCTTCAACTTCTTTCATTAATGTTTGTGGTTAACTTATGGATCTTTTACTTCCTTTGTTTAATTTATTAAACAAATATTTTGTTTTATTTTTTGTAACTATTGTAAATGGAATTCTATTCTTTTTTCAGATAGTTTGTTTTAGTGTATATAGAAACATTACTCATTTTTGTATTACTGTATTTGTTTATTAGTTCTAACAGTTCTTTGGTGAAGTCTTTAGGTCTTTTTAAATGTGAAAGTTTATACTATCTTGAAACAGACAGTTTTACTTCTTCCTTTCCAATTTGGATGCCTTTTATTTCTTTTTCTTGCCTAATTGCTCTGGCTAGGACTTCTACTACTATATTGAATAAAAATGGTGAGAGTTGCCATCTTTGTTTTACTCCTATCTTAGAGGAAAAAATTTTGTTTTTCATCATTGAGTATGGTGCTAGCTATGGACTTGTTATATATGGCCTTTACTGTTTGAGGTGAATTTCTCCTATACCTAATGTTGAGAGTTTTTATCATGAAAGGATGTTGAATCTTGCCAAATGCTTTTTCTGCATCTATTGAGATGATCATATAATTTTTATTCATTCTATTAATGTACTGTAACACACTTATTGATTTGTATATATTGATTCATCCTTGTATCCTGGAAATAAATTCCACTTGATCATAGTGTAGGATCTTTTTAATGTGTCATTGAATTTGTTTGTTAGTATTTTGCTAAAGGTTTTTGCATGTATGTTCATCAGGCATATTGACCTGTAATTTCATATAATGTCCTTGTGTGGATTTGGTAGCAGGGTAATGCTGACCTCATAAAATGTGTTTGGAAGGGTTTCTTCCACTTCAGTTCTTTGGAAGAGTTTGAGAAAAATTGGTGTTAATCCTTCTTTGAATGCCTTCTTAAAATTCAGCAGTGATGCCACCAGACACTAGGTCTTCTGCTTTTCTTTGCTGGAAGATTTCTTTTTTAAATTATTACTGATTCAATTTCCTTACTCATTATCAGTCTATTCACACTTTCTGTTTCTTCATGATTCATTCTTGGCAGGTTATATGTTTCTAGGAATATATCCATTTATTTTAGGTTATCCAATTTGTTGATGTATAATGTTCATAGTAATCTATTATTCTCTCTATTTCTGTAGTATCAGTTGTAATGTCTCCTTTTTAATTTATAATTTTATTTGAGGTTTCTCTCTTGTTGCCTAGTTAGTCTAGGTAGAGGTTTGTCAATTTTGTTTATCTTTTCACAAAGTTAACTCTTAGTTTCATCAATCTTTTCTGTTTTTTTCTAGTGTTTATTTCATCTATGTCTGCTCTGGTAATATCCTTCCTTTTGCTGACTTTAACTTTAGTTTGTTCTTTTTTTCTAGTACCTTGAAGTGTAAAGATTGGATGTTTACTTGAGATCACTTTTTGTTTTTAATGTAGGTGTTTATTACTCTGAACTTCTGTCTTAGAACTGATTTTTCTGTATTCCGTAAGTGGTGGTATACTGTGTTTCCATTTTTATTTATCTCAAAATATTTTTTGATTTTTTTGTTGATTTCTATTTTGACCTATTTGTTGATTAGTGGTAGGTATATCATTTAATTTCCACATATCTGTGAAATTTTCATTTTCCTGTTATTTATTTATACTTTCATATCATTGTGGTTAGAAGGGATACTTGATATGATTTCAATGATTTCAGTCTTATTGAATTTAAGGTTTGTATTGTGGCTTATGATATTATCTACCCTTTAGAATATTCTGTCTGCTCGCCCCCCAAAAAATGTGTATTCTGCTACTGTTGGATGGAATGGTCTGTATATATATCAGCTAGGTCCCTTTGGTCTAGAATATTGTTCATGTCCATTGTTTTCTTATTGATTTGCTCTCTGAATGATCTATTCATTGTTGAAAGTGAGGTATTGAAGTCCCCTACTATTGTACTTGTCTCTATTTCCCCTTCATTCATTTCTGTTAATATTTGCCATATATTTTTATTTGTGTTGTAATCTCACTCTGTTGCCCAAGCTGGGGTGTAGTGACACAGTCATGGTTCATCATAGCCTCAACCTCCTAGGCTTAGGTGATCCTTTCTTCTCAGCTTCCCAAGCAGCTGGGACTACAGGCACATGCTACCATGCATGATTAATTTATTTTTGTAGAGATGAGATCTTGCTATGTTGCCTTGACTGGTACAAACTCCTGGGCACAAGCGATCCTCCCATCTCAGCCTCCCAAAGTGCTGGAATTACAGGTGTAAGCCACCATGCCTGGCTATATTTTCTTTATATGCTTAGGTGCTTTGATATTGAATGGTTATATATTTACAACTGTTTTACCTTCTTGATGAATTGACCATTTTATCATTATATAATAACCTTCTTTGTCTCTTCTTACAGCTTTTTACTTAAAGTCTATTTGTTTGATATAAGTATAGCTACCTCTGCTCTTTTATTTACCATTTGTATGGAAAATCTTTTTCCATCCTTTCACTTTCAGCCTATGGATATCTTTTAAGCTAAAGTGAATCTCCTGTGGGTAGAATATAGTTATATAGTTGTATATTTTCATCTTTTTTTAAAAAACCATTTAACCACTCTGTCTTTTGATTGGATAATTTAATCCATTTACATTTAAAGGAATTATTGGTAGGTAAAGAATTACTACTACCATTTTGCAAATTGTTTTCTGACTGTTTCTTAGTTTTTTTGTTTCATTCACTTTTTTTCTTGCTATTTGCCTTTGTGATTTGAATCTTTTGTAGTGGTATGCTATGATTCATATCTCTCTGTGTGTCTACTATAGGCTTGTTGCTTTGTGGTTACCTGAGGATTACATAAAACATCTTATAGTAATAACAATTTGTTTTAAGCTGATAACAACTTAACTTTGATGATATATATAAAAACTCTACATTTTAATTTTTTCTTTTCTCATATTTTATGTTTTTGATGTCGAAACTTACATGTTTTACATACTGTGTATCCAATTTCAAACTATTGTGATATAGGTTTTTTTTTTTTGTTTTTTGTTTTGAGAAAGCAGGAGGGGACCTGGAAGGGTTGTCTTAGGTTATTTTTAAATACATTTGTCTTTTAACTTTATACTGGAGTTAAAAGCAATTTGTGCAGCATCATTAAAGCAATAGAACATCCTGAATTTGGATATATTCTTTTATAGTGAGTTTTATTTTTATTTTTGAATTGGGGTCTTACTCCTTTGCCTAGGCTGGAATGCAGTGGAACCATCCCAGCTCATTGCAGTCTCAGACTCCTGGTCTCAAGGGATCCTCCTGCTTCAGTCTCCCATAGAATGAATTTTATGATCTCATGTGTTTTTATATTTTTAGCATTCTTTCATTTCAACTTGAGAAACTCCCTTTAGCATTTCCTGCAAGACAGGTCTAGTGGTAATGAACTCTCACAAGTTTTGGTTCTCTGGAATTTTTAAAATCTCTCCTTCATTTCTGAAGAATATCTTTGCTGAGTATAATATTCTTGGTTAGCAGTTTATTTTCTATTATCATATTGCATATATCCTCCTACTTTCTTCTGGCCTGCAAATTTTCTGCTGATAAATCTTCTGATGATAGTCTTAGGGACACTCTCTTGTATGTGATATGTTGCTCTTCTCTTGCTTTCAAAATTCTTTTTGTCTTTAATATTGAGAAATTGATTATAATGTATCTTGGTGAAGACCTCTTTATATTTAATCTATTTGTGGTTCTTTGGGTTTTGTGAATCTGGATGTTCATTTTTCTCTCCAAATTTGAAGAGTTCTCTGTCATTATTTCTTTAAATAGGCTCTCTGCCATATTTTCTTTTTCTGCTCCTTCTGGAACTTCTATAATGTGTATAGTCATTCAGTTGATGGTGTCCTATGATTTCCTTAGGATTTCTTCACTCTTTTTAAATTAAAAAAAATTGTTTCTTTGCCTGGGTAATCTCAAATGATCTGTCTTCAAGTTCACTGATTTTTTTTTCCTGCTTGATTGAGTCTGCTGCTGATGCTCTCGAATTTTTGTCAGATCAGTCATTGAATTTTTTAGCTCCAGAATTTCCATTTTAAAAAATCTATCACTTTATTGAATTTCTCATTTGTTCATATGTTGTTTTCTTGTCTGTGTTTTCTTACAGCTCACTGAGCTTATTTAAGGGAATTATTTTGAATTCTTTGTGGGATAGTTCACTGATGTCCATTTCTTTAGAGTCAGTGACTGGTATTCTATTTTACTCCATTGGTGGTATCATGTTTCCCTGATTATTCATGATGTGTGTGCCTTGTGTTGGTGTCTATGAATTTGAAGAAGTTGGTACCTATTCAATATTTACAGACTGGTTTGGGTAGGGAAAACTCTTTACCATTTAGCCCCCTCAGAAATTCTGGGTAGGCTCTTTGGTGGAGTCAATACAGTTTGCTTCTGTAGTCTTCAGGCAGGTTGATCCGGTACTGGGATCCTCTGGAGCCTAAACCATGGGATGCCCTGGCATCAGTGCTCTTTATGTTGCAAGTCTTCATGAAGAACATACAGGATTTTGGAGAGCATTAGTCTCTTAGTGCTGTTCAGACACTGTAGCTGTGGTGTGATTTTGGCTAGAAATAAAGGAGATCTCTTTGTTACCTCAAATGTTTTAAAGTTTTGGGAACAGCAGAGATAACTCTAGGAGCATTAGATAAACAGTGTTGAGGCACTATCCTCCTGTGATGTATAGGAAGCAGACATCAATGAGGAGACTGAGGCAGAAGGATATAAGTGCCCTTGTTCCTAAGTATATATGATACTTTCTTTGGGTAGTCCGATAATGAATGAGGAAGATGAGATGGGAGCAGACATTTGCATCAGCAGGTGGAGGTAATGATCCAGGGAAATTGAGTATTAATATTGCCTGAATACTATTTGATTGTGAAGCATGAGGACATTTAGATTAAATTCACTTAAAATACATCTCCCAGATTGGACACAGGGGCTCACACTTTTAATCCCAGAGATTTGGGATGCTAAGGTGGAAGGATTGCTTGAGGCTAGGAGTTCAAGGCCAGCCTGGGCAACAGAGTGAGATCCCACAGCTACAAAAAAAGTTTTAAAAAATTGACTGAGCATGGTGGTGTACACCTGTAGTCCCGGCTATTTGAGAGACTGAGGTGGGAGGCTCATTGAACTCAGGAGGCTGAGGCTGTTGTGAACTATGGATACACCACTATACTCCAGCCTGCGTGACAGAGCAAGACCCTGTCTCTCTTAAAATAAAAATCTCCCTTCTATTCCTTTGTTTCCATTCATGTTACTACCATAAAAACATAGGTCTTTGCCATTTCACATCTAGGATCTTTTCTCTGTAACAGGCTCTCCATTGGTCTTTCCATTGTCTGAGTCAGTTTCAATCCACTCTGATCAGTTACCAACTGATCTTTTAAAAATGTTGCTTTTGTCATATTAGAAACTCTTGAAAATAAGGAGATGGACACACTCTTTGGAGCTTCAGGATGGAGGTGGTAGAGAGATAGAAAGGGTGGGGATCAAAGTAGTGTGAAACCTCACCCACCCTATTCTCTAATTCTCTCATTATTATCTCATAAATGAACAAAGAGAAGTGTGATTTTCATGACATTCCTGACATGTCATTTGTGTTCAGCCCTATCCTTAGCTTCTTTGCTTTTAAGCCCATTAAAATATGTAAAAAGTGGCAGGGCTCGGTGGCTCAGCCTATAATCCCAGCACTTTGGGAGGCCAAGGCTAGTGGATTGCCTGAGCTGGTGGGTTCAAGACCAGCCCTGGCAACTTGGTGAGACCTCGTCTCCACAATAAATCAAAAATTAGCCTGGCGTGGTAGCACACGCCTGTAGTTCCAGCTACTTGGGAGGCTGAGGCAGAAGGATCGCTGGAGCCCAGCAGGTTGAGGTTGTGGTGGCCAGGAGTGTGCTACTGCACTCCAGTCTGGGTGACAAAGTGAGACTCCAACTCAAAAAAAAAAGGAAAAAGCACTAGGAGAAAATTATGAACTAATACTGTTTAACCACAAACTTCTTAACAATTCAACAAAACCTCAGCAAAAATTTCCTCTGTTCACAGATTCTCAAACGTTGAATCATATCCAGCCTCCTGATATCTTTTGTTGGCTTCCCTAGAAGCACATCCTGAGACAGGGGTTCATGTGCACGTGTTTTATTAAAGGCATTTTTTTTTTTTGAGTGTGAGTCCCATTTCGTCACCCAGGCTGGAGTGCAGTGGCACCCTCACGGCCACCCCAGTATCGACCTGCTGGGCTCTGGTGATCCTTCCGCCTCAGCCTTCCAAGTAGCTGGAACTACAGGTGCGCACTACCACACCCAGCTAATTTTTTATTTATGGTAGAGCCGAGGTCTTGTCAAGTTGGCCAGGCTAGTCTCAAACCCGCAGGCTCAGGCAATTCACTCGCCTCAGCCTCCCAAAGTGCTGGAATTACAGGCTGAGCCACGGAGCCCGGCCTATTAAAGGCGTTTTTTAGGGGAGAAATCTGTAGAAGAGCAAGGGATGGGATAAAGAAGGGAAAGAGGCAAAACAAGGAATGTTGTCTCAGGTAAAGTGGAGCTCGTCCCTGGGGTGGGATTGGGAGGATCTGGAGCATAAATCACGCTGTCTTTTGTGCCCTACACTCTGTTAGTATTTGGCAGTGTTGATACAGAGGGAGAGGTGGGGATTATAGCCTTCTGGGCAAGATGGTTCCCGTTGGCTGAGGACAAGTTTCCGTAGAAGGGGGCACTTGTGAGCTGTTGTCTGCCAATGCTCGTAGCAGCTGAGGAAAGGGTGCACAGACCAGTGAAAGAAGGTTCAAGTAGACTATAAACAACATCTGTTACACTTTATTCAGATACTCTGATTCTTACATTAAGTTCATTTCATTAAGGTATAGGTTCTATAGGATTCTGACTGATCATCATTTCTTGGAAAACATACAAGGGGATGGTTAAAGGGAACAGTACAGACCCATTGGTCCAGCTGGTCCTAAAGTCATAACTAATATTTATCATCGCTATCATTTACTAATCATTCTAGGTTCTTCTCAGCCTCAGTCATCCCTTATAATGGTCTAGGTAATTTGTCTGGGGGTATAACCCACACTTGCATCCCTGAGAATCTGAGCTCAAGAATCAAGCTCATGTTTTTCTTTGCTCTTGTCAGCTGGTTAAAGGTAACTCTCTCATAAGGTCAGATGTATGAGCCAAGGGGAAAGCCATTGGTAAAATAGTAGCAGGTGTTGTGGAAATCTGGGCCACTTACTCCTGCAGTTTATTTGTGACCTCTGGACCTGCTCAAGCCTGATCCTGGATGAGTCATTTTAATTTTATGGTGGATTTCTTCTGAGTCCATGTGACCTTATGACTTGATGAGTCATGATGAGCATTTCTGGCTACATGGTACTTGATATCGCTTGTTATAAGATATTTCATCTTGATCATGCCAGGAGTTATTTTACAAATATGATTCTCTATATACCTTTTACATACAGAACCATAAGGATTTGTGCTATGACTCTCTAATTGGGTCTTGCCTGAGACTTCATAAGATACCTTTTTCTACTCTAACATCACTGAATCTGCCAGATGGTATGGCCCCTGTAGCAGGGTTGCTGATACTACAGTCTGAACCTGCTACTCCTTCCTTACTCTGAGCTCCACTCAAAATGGAAAGCTTGCAATATCAGTTGATAAATGAGTCAGAGTAGTATTCCCAAGTATGAACTATACGTAATGACTATTAAGCATTGTTTTTTTCATTAGTGGTGGGAGGTACAAGGTATAATAAATTGCTTTTTACTTTGGAGGTGATGTATTAGAATTTCCAAGAATACTAGAACCCCAAAATTTGGAGGTGGTAGGACTCTGAATCTCTGTAAAGTTTGTATCGCTCTCTGGAACCCACATATACAGACATTGAGAATACTTGCCACTTCTAGCTTATCAGGTCTGATTAACATGCTCTTCTTAGTATGGTAGATCAGTGTGGTGTTCTGCAGAACATCCAGATGGTCTAGGTTGCTTTGGAACTATGATGTAACAGAGCAGGAGGATCAGGGATCTGGGACCAAAATCATGAATGTACATTGTTGTCCCTCACATGCAAATGGTACCTGCTTCTGAGCTCCCTGCCTCACAGATACGAAAAAGAATATATATCACAATATAGCCACATGTTAACATTTTCTAGTAAAAATGCCATATCCGGCACAATAACTGCAATTGGGGTTACTACTTGATTAAGTTTGTGCTGGTCCACCGCCATCGCTGTAATTCATCAGGTATTTGCAGGGGCCATACTGGTGAATTAAATGAAAATCTGAATGATGAGGTGGATCATCATTATTATATTTAAATATAATAGCGGGTCGGGCTCAGTGGCTCAACCTGTAACCCCAGCACTTTGGGAGGCCGAGCGAGTGGATTGCCTGAGCTTGCAGTTTCGAGACCAGCCTGGGGAACTTGGCGTGACCTCGTCTCTACAATAAATAAAAAAAATTTTAGCTGGGCATGGTAGCACACGCCTGTAGTTCTGGCTACTTGGAAGGCTGAGACAGAAGGATGGCCAGAGCCCAGCAGGTCGAGGCTGGTGTGGCTGGGAGTGTGCCACTGCACTCCAGCCTGGGCGACAGAGTGAGATGCCAACTCAAAAATAAATAAATAAGTAAATAAATAAATAATAGAAAAAATAGTGGCTCTAATCTGTCTCATTATCCCATGGGAGGCAGTGTTAGTTTTTAATTTATTATTTTGGCTAAAAGTGGCAGCAGTATAAGGAGCTACCACTTGACCTTTCCTACTTCCATTCTTTTACTTTACTGTTCAAGGAACCATTGTCCAAGGGGAGAGTTTGCATATTGCCATGTCCATTCCATTTACACACTTAGGAACTGGGGAAATGACCATTAGGTAGACCCATGGAAACAATGGACCCACTATGAGATGTGTAGGATTGGATCAGGAGTCCATTATCACCTGACTTCAAATGTCTTTGTTCTAATAGGAGTTCAAAATGCTACTTTGGTTTTCTGTGTACTAGTGTCCACTGGGATCCTGTGCATAGTAACCCTTTAAAGATATGGATAGTTGGCTGGGCATAGAGGTTCTTGCTTGTAAACCAGTACTTTGGGGGAAGGCAAGACAAAAGGTCACCTGAGCCCAGGAATTTGAGACCAGCCTAGGCAACATAGTGAGACCCCCATCTCTTAAAAAAAAAAATCTCAGGAAAAATATGAGTAGTCTGTTTCCCTAATATATAATTATTCTGAGTAAATGACCATGAACCTGTTTCAGGAAGGACTAGGGTAATAACTACTTTGTACCTTTATTGTGGTATTGAGGCTTCCTTACCTTCACTGTTATTTTGACATACATTTTTAACTTTTACGTCATTTCACTATTACATAAAAGTTGCAAGAATAGTACAAAAACTTCCTGGAAACCTTCCACCCAGATCCCTCCAATGTTCACATTTAACTATACTCACTATATCCTTTTCTCAATAGACAGATAAACGTGTATGTATACCATACACACTTTTTCCCTGAAGTGTTTAAAACTAAGTTGTAGACAAGATTCTTCTTTATTTCTAAGCACTTCAGTGTATGTTTTCTAAAAACAAATAATTCTTTTACATATTCATCATATACTATTTACCCCTTATCCATGGAGAATCCATTCCAAGACCCTCCCAGTGGATGCCTGAAACTGCAGATATTTTTATTTACTTAATTTTTTATTATATATATTTTTTAATTTTAAAATTGTGGGGTACAGTTAAGGGTTAGGTATACAAATATTCATTGTGCAGGTACCCTTGTTGATGAAGCATGCCCCCCACCTGTCTTCCCCTCCCTGCCCTCCCCATAGTTTGAAACTGCAGATAGAACTGAACCCTAAATATACTATGTTTTTTTCTTATACATACATACCTATGGTAAAGTTTAGTTTATAAATTAGTCACAGCAAAGATGATCAAGAATAATAAATAAAATAGAGCAATTATAATAATATGCCATAGTAAGTTATGTGGGCAGTCTATCCCTCTCTCCCCCCTCCATCTCCCTTCCCCTCAGAATATCTTATTTTAGTGTACTCACTTATTTTCAGACTGCGATTGACCATGGGTAACTGAAACCACAGAAAGCAAACCCATGGATAAGGGGAGATTACAAAGATCAAGTCAGGAAATTAATGCAATCCTATGATCTGAACTCCAGACTTCATTCAAATTTGCCAATTGTTCAATAACATTCTTTAAAGCAAAAGAATATCCAAGGCCATGCACTGCATTTAGTTGTCCTGTCTCTACAACAGTTTCTGAGTCTTTCTCTGTATTTCAAAAAATGGACGTTTTAAAAGAGTACAGACCCATTATTTTGTCAATTTGTTGCTCAATTTGGTTTGCCTAATAATCAGATTCAGGTAATGCATTTTTGACAGAATGGAGACATCACTGAAGTGATGTTGTGTCCTTTTCAGTGTATGATAGCAAGAGATACCTGCTATAGATCAGTCCCATTACTGGCAATGTTAAGCTTGATAATTTGGCTAAGGTTGTTCCTGTCAGGTTTCTTCACTGTAAGGTTACTATTTTATGCTCTGTAACTAATAAGAATCTTGTGGGGGTGATATTTGAGATTGTGAATGTTCTATTCTATTCAACTTCCAATCTATTTTAGCAATCATCAATGATTCTTGCCTGACTCAAAGTGCTTGTTAAATGATTATTTTGAATTTCATTATTCCTTCTACATTTATTGGTTGGCTTTCTACTGCAAGAAGAAGATTTTTCTTCTCCCTTATTCATCTCAGTGTAGCCTCCATGGGTTTTGTTTTTTTTTTGAGTTGGAGTCTCACTCTGTCACCCAGACTGTAGTGCTGTGGCCACTCCAGCCACCGCAGCCTCGACCTGCTGAGCTCCGACAATCCTTCCACCTCAGCCTTCCAAGTAGCTGGAACTATAGGAGCGCACTACCACACCCAGCTAATTTTTTAAAATTTATTTATTGTAGAGATGATGTCTCACCAAGTTGCCCAGGCGGGTCTTGAACCCGCGGGCTCAGGCAATCCACTCACCTCAGCCTCCCAAAGCGTGGGATTACAGGCTGAGCCACCAAGTCCGGCTACCTCCATGGATTTTATACTCATTAAATATGTTATAGTCATTTACTATTATTTGTTTGGTGTTCAAATTGTCAGATTTGTCCTCAGTCAGTGAATTCTGGAACTTAGGTCTGGGGATTGGGCAAAAGATCAAGGCTTTCTACTCGGGCAGTGATTTCAACCTTCTTCTCATACATTCTTGGTCTCCTAATTATATTAAGCAATACCTTCTTGGCTGCCTCTATATCTTGGCTCTAGGTATATCATGTTTAATAGATCCCTGAAGGTCAGCCAGCCTTAGCTACCATTCTGACTTGCTGCCTAGCATGGTAATTATGACCACCTAGCTTCTGCTGCTACCAGGCTTCTGCTATCTTGGGGGTTTTATGAGCCCCATATCTAGTAATAAACCCAGTACTGAAATAGTGTCCTCTACCTGTAGAAGACACTTTACAGAGGACAGCAACTACTAAGCTTCTTAATGGCACTAGTGATACCTCCTCATCAATACACTTCATATTGTCTTGATAACTGAATGACCTCTGGGCTTTTCTAGGGAATATAGTCAGCTACTGGGTTTTCTGGTATAATGATTATAATAAACTTATTCTTAGATGCCCATTTCTCTGAGCCTTTTAATCCTTCCTCCACAGTCTGCCATAGTAGTTCTGGTATCTCTTCTTCATTTAATTTGGGGCCGCTACCTTTTCTATGCTTCCAAAAGCCATTCCAAAAGCGGGTTAGAAAAAGCCTCTGGGGACTTTTCAGGGCAGTAAATCTTGTGTCATGGAAGAGTGGTCCCATGTTGATGACTCTTAGCCAGTTTTATATTCTACTACCCTGGATTCAGCATCCTCAAGATCCATGTCCAGGTACATCCTCCCATTTCCTGTTGGTACACCTTTGCTAGCCTCTGTCGCCTCTTTCCTTCCGTCACTTAGCAGATGTGAGCTTTTCTAGTTAGATCATACGGAATTTTGACCCTACTTCTTGGGCCAACAGGGATGTAGGAGAAGATCCTGAGGAAGGCTAGCACTGTCCTATAAACTACCTGCTTCCATTGAAGATTCTGCGTTGTCTTCAGCCAAGCGGTAGCTGTTTTCCTTCAGCAAGGGAGACTTTTATAGGCTCAAAGGATTCAGTGAAATTTGAGTCTTCAGCATGGTCAAGTGTGTCTACTCTGACAGTGCCATCTCAAATCTCAGAGTTCCACTCCTTCCCTACCAGGTCCTGAATTGGATGTAAAAGACTTGCTAGGGCTGAGAATTCATCCTGTTGAAAATTGGATGGTCCTAAAATTAATTCCTGGCTTTGGACTTCAGTTTGATCAGTCTTCTGGCTATAAGAGATGAGGGAGGTAAGGAGACTTTCTGGCTTTTACCTTTTGATGACTGATTACCTGGAGCCTATCATTTTCTCTTCAAAGCATCGGCAGCAGTCACCAATTACACAAGTGCTTATGATTTTATCCTCTCCCCATACCTGTCCCACACTTGATTTATTGCACAAGCCAGTGCACCTTCTCAACCTATATTCCCACCGATTCCTGTAAACCAGTTCCATATACCCACTTCATCCCTGCCCCACCCTAGGTACACAGTTTCCCCTATTACTAGCATTTTACATGAGTTTGGTGCCTTTGTTGCAGCTATTGAACAATTATTGCTACATTGTTATTGACTATACTTCATCATATACATTAAGGTTTACTCATGCTATGTCATTCAATGGGTTTGGGCAAATACCTAGGAGCCTATTTTTAAAAAATGTTACCACCATAAGAATTTTTAAGTGCACAGTTTAGTAGTGTTAAGTATGTCCACGTTGTTGTTAAACATATCTCCAAATCATTCTCATCTTGCAAATCTAAAACTCTATCTCCACCGAACAACTTCCCTTTGTCCCCTGTGCCCCAGACCTTAGTAACCAACATTCCACTTTCTGTCACTATGATTTTGATTACTTCAAATTACTTATACAAGTGGAATCATACAGTATTTGTCTTTCTGTGACTGGCTTATTTCATTTAACATAATGTCCTCAAGGTTCACCCATACTGTGTAGCATGCTGCAGGAATTTTTTCCTTTTTAAGGTTAAATAATATTTCATTGTATACGTATTTATATTTTGGTTGTCCATTCATATGATGATGAAGATGTGGGTTGCTTCCACCTCTTGGCTATTGTGAATAGTGTACTGTGAACACAGATGTGCAAATATCTTTTTGAGACCTTGCATTCAATTCTTTTGGATCTATACCCATAATTGGGATGGTAGGATTATATGGAAGTTTTATTTTTATTTATTTATTTTTCTGAGTCAGAGTCTTACTCTGTCGCCCAGGCTAGAGTGCAGTGGTACACTGCTCACGGCCACTGCAGCCTCGATCTGCTGGTCTCAGGCAATCCTTCTGCCTCAACCTTCAAGTAGCTGGAACTACAGGCACTCGACCACCACATCCAGCTAATTTTTTGATTCATCGTAGAGACAAGTTCTCACCAAGTTGCCCAGGCTGGTCTCGAACCCCTGAACTCAGACAATCCTCTTACCTCAGCCTCCCAAAGTGCTGGGATTACAGGTTTGAGCCACTGTGCCCAATCTGGAAGTTCTATTTTTAATATATTGATGAACCTTCATACTGTTTCCCAGGGCAGTTGTACTATTTTAGAATCCTACCAACAGTGCAAAAGGGTTCCAAATTCTCTACATGTTTTCCAACACTTGTTAGTTGTTGTCTGTTTGATAGCAGCCATCTTAATTGTATCACGTGATATCTCATTGTGGTTTTGATTTGCATTTTTCTGATGATTAGTGATGTTGGACATCTTTTCATATACTTGTTGGCCTTTTGTATATTAGCTTTGTCTATTCAGATCCTCTGCCCATTTCAAAAAAAATTTAATAAGATTTTCTGAGTTTTTTTGGATGTTGAGTTGTAGGAATTCTTTATATATTCTTGATATTAGTCTCTTATTATATACATATGATTTGCCAGTGTTTTCCCCCACTCTGTAGGTTGCCTTTTCACTCTGTTGATTGTATCTATTAATGCACAAAAGTTTTAAAATTTGTTGTAGTCTCATTTGTCTGAATTTGTCTTGTGCTTTTGATGTCATATCCAATAAATCATTGCCAAGTCCAATGTTATAAAGCTTTTCTTCCAAAATTTTTAAGTTTTGGTTCTTACATTTAAGTCTTCAATCAATTTTGAATTACTTTTTATGTATGGTGTAAGATGAGGGTCCGGCTCCATTCTTTTGCATGCAGATATCAAATTTTCTGACCACCATTTGTTGAACAGATGGACATTTCACTATTGGATGGTTTCGTTACCTTTGTTGAAGATCATTTGCCCATATACATGAAGGTTTATTTCCAGACTCTTTATTCTAGTCCATTGGTATTTGTTTTTAATCTTAGCATTACACTATTTTGGTTACTGTGGATTTTGTAATATGTTTTAAAATCAGGAAGTATGAATTCTCCAACTTTTTTTTTCTTTAAAATTGTTTTGGCTATTTAGTGTCCTTTGAGATTCCATATGAATTTTAGAATACATTTTTCTATTTCTAAAAAAAAAGAAAATGCTGTTGAGATTTTGATAGAGGTTGTGTTGATTCTGTAGATTTCTCTAGGTAGTGTGGATACCTTGACAATATTAAGTCTTCCAATCCAGGAACACAAAAGTCTTTTTATTTGTGTTTTTAACTTCTTTCAGCAAGGTTTCATAGTTTTCACTGTACAGATCTTTCACCTCCTTGGTTAGGTTTATTCCAAAATAGCTTACTATTTTTGATACTATTGTAAATTGAACTTTTAAAAAATTGTCAATGTATAGAAACACAACTGATTTTTGCATTTTGAATTTGTATCCTGCAACTTTGCTTAATTTGGTAATTTGTTCTAACAGATTTTAGTTTTTTTTTCTATGTAAGATCATGTCATCTGTAACTAAGATACTTTTGTTTTTTTCTACTTAGGCTGACTTTTATTTCTTTCTCTTGCCCAATTGCTCTGGCTAGGATTTCAAATATTATGTTGAAAAGAAGTAATAAGAATAGTCATCCTTTTCTTTTTCTTGATTTTAGAGGAACAACTTTCATGATGTTAACTGTATGATGTTACCTGTAGTCTTTCCATAAGTGACCTTTTTTATGTTGAGATAGTTTGCTTTTATTCTTAATTTGTTGAGTGTTTTTTTTAATATCTTGATAGGGTATTGAATCTTGTCAAATTATTTTTGTGTATCAATTGACATGATCATATGGCTTTGTTCTTTTTTTAATGGGTGGCATATAACATTGACTATCATATGTTGAATCATCCTTGCATTCCATAAATAAATTCTACTTGGTCACATTGTAAAAACCCTTTAATATGCTGTTTAGTTCAGTTTCTAGTATGTATTAGGCAACTGTATTTGTCCACATGTTTATCTTCATCAGAGAACCTTACATTTTCAGCTGGCTTAATGTTGCTATTTAGTGTCTTTCTTTTTAACGTAAAAGACTCCTCTTAGTGTTTCTTGTAGAGTAGGTCTAATAGTAATGAACTCCCTCAGTTTTTATTTATCTGAGAAAGTCTTAATTTCTTCTATATTTTTGAGGGATAGTTTTTTGATGGATAAAAGTTTTCTTCATTGACAGCTTTTTTCTTTTAACACTTTGTAGGCCAGAAGGGAGTGGAATCATATGTTCAAAGTTTCTGCTGAGAAATCCACTGATAGTCTTGTGGAAGGTCCCATCTACATGATGAGCTGCTTTTTTTCTTGCTGCTTTCAACATTTGTTATGTAGATAGTTTTGTCATAATTTGTCTTGGTGGTATTCTTTCTGAATTTATCCAGTTGGAATTCTTTGAGCTTCTTGAATTTGTATTTCTGTTTTTTTTTTTTTAAATCAGATTTGGGAAGTTTTTAGCCATTATTTCTTCAAATAAACTCTCCCCCTTTGTCCTTCTGGTATTTCTATAATGCATATATTGGTCTGCTTGATAGTCCCTTATGCTCTCTTCTTTTTTCTTCATACTTTTTCCTTTGTTGCTTTGATTTGATTTCAAATTGTCTGCCTTTGAGTTCACTGATTCTTTATTCAACCTGGTCAAGTTTGTTTTCAAACCCCTCTAGTGAATTTTTCAGTTTAGCTGTTCTATTTTTTAGTTCCAGAATTTCATTTGGTTCTTCTTAATAGTTCATGTCTCTCCGTTGATATTCTCATTTTATTTGTGCATAATTTTTCTGATTTTTGTTTAGTTGTCAGTGTTCACTTATAGCTCATTGAGGTTATAGATGATAGTTATTTTAAATTCTCTGCCAGGCAGATCATAAATCTTCATTTTTTTAGAGTTTCTAGAATTTTGTTTTGGTCCTTTGGGTCATGTTTTCCTGCTTCTTTTTATACATTATAACCTTTTGCTGAGTATGGGCATTGAAAAATCAACATCCTCTGCTAGTATTTGCATGCTGGTTTCATGCAGAAGACCTTCACTAATCAATCCCATTGAAGGTTAAAAAGAATTCTCAAAACTTTTCTAATCTCGTTTCCCCTAATGTATGCATGTAGAACTGCATCTCTAACGTGCAGTGGTACTTGACTAATTTCAATGACTTCTAAACTCTGCTGCTGGTCCCTAAGTGCTCTGAGTTAAACCAGACAGAAATTGGTTTCTCTGGCAGCCTCTGGACAAGCTAGAATGTTAGATACACAGTTCATTCTTTTCTGTCCTGAGGGAGGAGCCTAGGTATAGGAAGTTTTCCCCCGCGCTGTATTGCATTAGGAAAAAGGCATAGATGAGTGCGCAAAACTAGTCTCTAGAGTTCCCACAGAGATAGCCTTATCTATATATTGTTTCATTCCCCTGTGGGGGAATGAAAGCCTGTAGCTTTCTGCCATCTTGCTGATACTGTTCTCTTTGTGAAAGTTTTAATAATATTACTGTAACATTATTCCTGGAAGATCAATATTCAGCCACCTGCGATGAGGTCCGGCCAGTTGGTGGGTATTCAACTTCAGCATTCCATGCCTAGGTTTGTTTCCTGGGGCCACTGCTTATACCACACTCTCAGGTCAGACTCCCTGAAAATAGAATTTGAGTCAGGGATTCTGTTGGTATACTCTTCAAAAAATATATATAAGAGAAGGAGGGACATGGAAAGAGACAATTGAGGATGTATTTTCAGGGCAAGTTTATTCTTGGTCTGATTTAGAGGGAGGAGGAAGCCTAGATCATGAATTTTATTATAAAATGTCCTGCATTGAGATAAAGTAAAAGCCTTTTTACCCTGTATCAGTGAACCACTGGCTGCTGGCTGATCTGGAGTAAGGAACCTAACTCCCTGGTATGCACTAAAGGCAATTTTCCATAGAAGGAGGCAGCCATGAACCATGAATGCCCAAAACTCACAGTAGCTGGGGAATCTAGATAGGATATCTATAATATCTATTATACCTGGGATATTGTTAAAAATCTGTCCCTGCACTACAGTAAAGTTAGTACATCTATCTCTATGCTGAAAGAGCAGGGGGCCTATATGCTTAACTACGTACCTCCAAATCTGAGGTCCACTAATCTAGTCAGTGCCCTTATTTACCGCAGAAGAAGCTTGTGATGGAACTTCATAAATCATAGAGCTGGAGTCGCAAATTAAAATGCTGTCAGCATTCAGGTGGTAAAATTTGATGTGTTAAACAAGTCTGCTGTAAGAAACATTTTCCCATTAAGAATAAGTCTAAGCACCAAGATGAATGACAATCAACAATCTCAATGTTGGGAACAACAGAGAATGGTAGGGACCATCGTAAATGAGATATCTCCTCCCATCCCATTTTGAAGAAGTAGGACTATTCACCTCCAGCCATCTGTTGCTCCAAGAGAATGTGGGCCCAGGTTTTACTGGAGGACTGCTAGTTTTTGACCTCTGAATTGAGCTTCGTAAATATAGTCTTGGCTTTTTTTGCTGTGTAAGGTCATATAGATTATTACTGGCTGGGCTAAGACTAGCTCCCAGCTAGTCCAACAGCCAGACCTTTATGTTCTTTCCAGCAGTTGTCAGTCCTCAGCATAAGAGTAGAAAAACGCTGGGAGCTGGGAGGCAGGGAGACCAAGAAAAATATAAGGATGGTGGAAGGTAAGGTGGGGTGTTTGCAATAGTCTAATTTTTTAAAACGACATGATTAAGTTTCTGATCAATGCATGACTCAGACAGATCAGCATCCACAGAAGCCACAGATTGGATGCTGGCTGCAAAGCACAGAGTTGGCAAACTCCTCAGGCTGGAATCTGGCTCCACTTCCCCTTTCTAATGATATTCCTTAACTCAGTACTCCTTGAGTCAGGTTGCACTCCTCAGGGTCTGGCTACTTGCCATGCTCATTGCTGAGCCATTCCTTCTTTCATGCTGTCTTTTATCTCCAGAATTGCTTTCTCCTCTTTTCCCTGTCAGCCTTCTGAAATCCAATTTCTTCTCTAAGGCCGAATAAAATGAACCTCTCTGTGCTTTTGCCACTCAGCCATCATTGCAAGCTGGAACATATCTCGCCCGCTGGACTGTGAGCTCTGTAGTCAAGCATTTTACTTTAAACATAACAGGATTGAACAGAACTGTCTTCCTTTCACCTAACCAGATCCTAGCTTGCTCCGTTTCCCTTAAAAACTTTTAAAAAATACAACTGTATTTGACAATTATATAGGCCTAGTTTTCAGTCTCCCTTCCTCCTTCACAATTCCAACTGGCAATTTTTAAAAATGTTTAAAGCTATTACTTTGGATATTTACTTCTATATTTCTAGATGGTTTGATTACATTATTATTTTCTGTTTGCTTTTATGCATTATTGACTTTAAAAATGAAGATTTGTATCATGTTACTTCTCCTCCTCCTACCATCACTTTCCCTTCCCCCATCCTCCCAACAAATTTCTATCATGCCATGTGGTTAGCTCAAAGTCCAATTAAAAAAAAAATTAAGCCCATGAAATGTTATTTGAATTGAGTTATGCAGTATTCTGTAATAGTATTTTCATGGTTGTATAACATCTTGCTTTCCCTTGAGCTACTTTTAATTTTCTACGAACCTCTAAACACTCCAACAGAAGGACAGTCTACTCTTAATCCGCTCTCAATATGTCCAAACATATTTCATCTTTGTCTTTGTCTTGGAGATAGCTCTCCTGAAGTCATTGTCCTTTGGCTTCCATTTGAAGGGGGTGTTGTTCGGGTCAGCAGCAAAGAGATCATCCTTGGATGACTGCATCTCCTTTCACCACTAACCTGTGCTTTTCTTTTGAGCTGAATCCTTGCTACCTGTATTCTACATCATCTTCCTTTTTTGTCTGCACACTTGTTTGCTAATGCACATACTTTAGTAGTTTTCTGAGGAAAGTCACAAGGGAAGACATCCTTTTGAGACCTCACTTATCAGAAAAATCTTTTATTCTGCCCTCAGACTTGATTATTTGTCTGGATATAGAATTCTAGGCTGAAAGTCATTTTTCCTCAGAATTTATAGGCATCGTTTCATTTTATTTTTAACATCTGGTATTGTTGAGAAATTGAATGTCATTTTAATTTCTCTCTTTTCTTTTCTTTTCTTTTTGAGTCAGTGTCTCCTTCTGTTGCTCAGGCTGGAGTGCAATGGCATGATCATGGCTCACCATAGCCTCCAACTTTCGGGCTCTGCATCAGCCTCCCAAGTAGCTGGAACTACAGGGACATACCACTACATCTGGCTAATTTTTTAAAAATGTTTTTGTACTAGTCTCGAACTCTTGAGCTCAAACAATCCTCCTACCTCTACCTCCCAAAGTGTTAGAATTACAGGTGTGAGTCACTAGGTTCAGCCATTTTAATTCCTTTTTTTTTTTTTGAGTTGGAGTCTCACTCTGTCGCCCAGACTGAAGTGCAGTTGCACTCTCCCGGCCACCGCAGCCTCGACCTGCTGGGCTCCGGCGATCCTTCCGCCTCAGCCTTCCGAGTAGCTGGAACTACAGGCGTGCGCTACCACGCCTGGCTGATTTTTGATTTATTGTGGAGATGAGGTCTCGCCAAGTTGCCTAGGCGGGTCTCGAACCCGCGGGCTCAGGCAACCCACTCACCTCAGCCTCCCAAGGCGCGGGATTACAGGCTGAGCCACCGAGCCCGGCTTATCTGGAAATTTTGAGAAGGTTGCATCACGATTTCTAGAAGAAACGCCCTGTGTTGTGGCAAAAAGGTGACTGGTTCTTCCACCATGACGGCGCACTTGCCCACATCTTGCTGAGTGTTCAGCAGTTTTTGACCAAGAACTGCATGACTCCCATGCTCCACCCTCCCTGTTCACCCAATCTTTCCTTGAGTGACTTTTTTGTTTCCCTGGATGAAAAAATCCCTTAAAGGGAAATGTTTTGCCGATATGGAAGTGACAAAACAAAAAATGGCAGAAGCTCTGAAAAGGCATCGGAGTTGACGAGTTCAAAAACTGTTTTGACCAGTGGGAAAAGTGTCTCAATAGGTGTATTGCATCAAATGAAGAGTATTTTGAAGATGACTGAGGTTTAAACATGCAAGAATAAAGAGACAATTATTTTTATAAATAAATTCCGGGTTTTGGGGTCCCCCTTGTACTTACTTTAGACTTTTTTTCTAGCTCCCTACACTCTCTCTTATTCTTCCAAGTCTCTTTGTCTCTCTTTCTTTCTTGTTACAAGCTGCCCATTCATGCCTGGTGATTCTTGGGGTATCCCTTTCTACTTAAAAGTGAAGTCCTTCAGAGCTGATCAGAAGCTATGTTTGAAAGCTGTGTTTGTTGTCAGTATCCTTAGGTCTTTTTTATTGAGTGATTATTTTTTTTAGTGAATTATTAATCTCTTTAATTAATTAATTTTATTTATTAATCTCTTTATTTAAATTAATCTATTTAACATATGTTTAGCTGCTAGTGATGTTGGAGACAAGGAAAGGGGAACTTGAGAGCTCTGATTTGGTATGAAGATTGTCATGTAATACTCCTGTTGTCAGAAGGCAACCTCTGGCCTTGGCTGTACTTGGTGTGCCTGACTCTAGAGTTCCAGACGTTAGCAGCATCAGGGAAAGACAGTCACATGTGGTCAGTACTGAGGAGGGGGTCACAATGCTGCTTAGTATGGGGGGGGGGGAGGAGAGAGAGAGTGTGAGTGTGTGTGTGTGTGTGTGTGTGTGTGTGTGTGTGTATTTTAGAGACTAACTCTGTCAACCAGGCTGGAGTGGCACAATCATAGCTCACTGCAGCCCCAATCTCCTGGACCCAAGTAATCTTCCTGCCTCAGCCTCCCAAGTAGCTGGCACTACAGCTACACGCTACCACTCCTGGCTAATTTTTTAATTTTTTCAGAGACAGAGTCTCACCATGCTGCCCAGGTTGGTCTCAAACTCCTGGCCTCAAGTGATCCTCCCATCTTGGCCTTACAAAGTGCTGGGATTATAGGTGTGAGCCACTGTATCCAGCTGCTGAATACGAGGGGTGACCCCAAAAAGCCCAGAATTTATTTATAAAAAGTTGCATATTTATTCTTACATGTTTGAACTTCAGTCACTTTCAAAGCACTCTTTGCTTGATGCAATACACTTAGCGAGGTGCTTTTTCCACTGCTCAAAACAACTTTGAACTCGTTAATTTTGATGCCATTTAGTGCTGTTGTTTTTTGTTTTACCTCATTCACATCTGCAAAATGTTTCTCTTTGAGGAGTTTTTCATCCAGGGACACAAAGAAAAAAAGTTGCTTGTGGTGAGATCGGGTGAATAGGGAGAGTGAGGCATGAGCATTTTTGGTCAAAAACTGCTGAACACTCAGCACAATGTGGGCAGGTATGTTGTCACCTGTTTGCCACAACTTGGGACATGTCTTCTGCAAATCATGATGCAACCTTCTCAAAACTTCCAGACAAAAACGTTGGTTTACTGTTTGATCCAGAGGAACAAATTCTGAGTGTGCAACAAGGGGCCTGTCCTCCAAAAGATAATTCTAGTTTTGGGGGTGTCCTCTCTTGTATATTTTTGATAGAGTGACCCTGTAAAATGGACTGGCTTGTTTCTGGATTTCTCTTACCTCCAGTTCATATCTTAAACTTTCTCTGGTTTTCCAAGTTCCAACTTTTTTTTTTTTTTTTTTTGCTTTTGTCTGAATGTTGGTATCTTCTCAAAATCCATATGTTAGGGCTTAATACCCAGTATGATAGTATTAAAAGCCGAGGTTTTGGGGAGGTGATTAAGTCAGGATGAATCCAGCCTCATGAATGGTATTAGTGGCCTTGTAGAAGAAGCTTAAGGGAACTCCTTTGTCCCTTCTTCCATGCTAGGATGCAGTGAGGAGGCACCATATCTATGAAGGAGAGTGCAAACCCTTGCCAAACACTGAATCAGCTGGTACCTTGATTTTGGACTTCCCAACCTCCAGAACTGTGAGAAATAATGTTTTGTTGTGTAAGGTATTTTCTTATCAGCATGTATGGACTAAGATATGTCTCTTATTTTTTGTTTTTGCTTTAAATAAGCCTTAAAAATTATCTTTACTGTAATTTTAGGCAGCATTAGGAGGGAATGAATGTGTTCTGTTTGCATACATAACTGAAAGCTTCTTTTCTCTAAAACTTCCTAGAGATTTCAGCCCAGATTAGTTTCTCCTTTTTTTAAACTCTCAGAGCACTCTTTGTGCTCATTAATTTATATTTATTACAGTGCTGATCATAATCCCTAAAGGCATAATCCCAAGCACCATAATCTCAAATGTTGAAATCCCAAAAGATCAAAGTCCCTAAAATCACCTTCCCAGATGATTAAAGTCCCAAATGTTGAAATCCTAAAAGCCAAATTCTAGGGAAGGGATTAGTGTTTTCAGTTGTACACGGGATAGTTGTATCATGTTAGTTGCATCATGTTAGGCTGAACTCTTACCTTGTTATTGTCTTTATTTGGAAATTAAGTATGGTTTAAGGAGGTGTGTATGATGCCAAGTTGACAACAGGTGAACTTGTGGGCTTAATTTTAGGGCTTAACTTGACTGGATTTAAGGAAAACCTAGACATCTGGCAAAGCATTATTTTGGGTATGTCTAAGAGGGTGTTTCCAGAGGAGATTAGTGTATGTGTCTGAGTGAACTAGACAGGGAAGATCTGCTCTCAGTGTTGAGGGTACCATCTTGTCGGCTGGGAGTTTAGAGAGAATAAATACAGAAGGCAGCTCTGAGAGCTGGGACAGACTTTTCTTATGCTGCCTTGGTCATCAGAACTCTAGACTTAACAGCATTTGAGCTCCAGGACTCACAGCAGTGGCCCCTTGGGTTCTAGGGTTTTCAGTCTCAGACTGAGAGTTACATTATCAGCATCCTTGGTTCTGAGGTCTTTGTACTTGGACTGATCCACACTACTGTCATCCTAGGGTCTCCAGCTTGCAGATAGCCTGTCTTCAGACTTCTCAGCCACCATAATTGCATGAACCAGTTTCCCTAACAAATCCCTCTTGTATCTCTATATACATATCCTATTAGTTTTGTCTCTCTGGAGAACCCTGACTAATATAGATTTGGTATTGGAGAAGTAATTATAATTTCTTCTTACTGTATTCCTTACAATACAATGGAAAAGATCCATGAAACTGTTCCCTCACAAAAAGACTGTGATAAGTGTATGAGGCTACTTAATAGTGAAATATAAAAGTTTGAAGGGTAATTATTACTGGTACTGCAGAAGCAGAAAATCGCTTAATTGCAACAGTTGAGCAATAACCAGATTTACAAAACTTACAGACCATGACTACCTTCTAAATACAAGTGCAGCAAATGTTTTGAAGATAACAGAAGTGAAAATGCAGGTAAAAACAGCAGCAACACTCAGATTATAGCATTATGTGACCCTAGCCCCATTTATTCATATACTCTTACAGTTTTCTAACAGTGTTGTGCATGGACCACTTGCTTCTAAAACCAATGTGTAAATCACCACATTAATGACTAAATTATTATTATTATTATTATTATTATTATTATTAAAATTTTTATTATAAAGATGTGGGGTACACTTCAGAGTTAGGTATATAAACATTGATCATGCAGGTACCCTTGTTGATGAGGTACGCCCCTCCCTTCCCTAGCAGTTTCTCTCAACTGCCAATCCCACCCCCCACCCCCGACAGTTTCCCACTACTGCCAATCACTTTCTTATAGCATTGTAATTGTTCAAGGTCAGTTTGTGAGTGAGAACATATGGAACTCTGTTCTTTGTTTCTGTGATAAATCACTGAGTATGATCAACTCCAAATCCATCCAAGTTGCTGCAGAATCCGTATATTTGTCCTTCTTTATGGCTGCATAATATTCCATTGTGTATATGTACCACATTTTTTGAATCCAGTCCAGCTTTGATGGGCAACACGGTTGGTTCCATGTTTTTGCTATTGTGAATAGAGCTGCAACAGACATACGTGTGCAGGTATCTTTTTTGTAGAATAATTTGAGTTCCTTCGGGTATATTTCCAATAGGCGAATTGCTGGGTCATATGGAAGGTCAATTTCTAGCTCTTTCAGAAATCACCACACTGTCTTCCAAAGACATTGCACTAGTTTGCATTCCCACCAGCAGAGTAGAAGTGTTCCTTTTTCTCGATATCCTCGCCAGCACCTGTTGTTGTTCGTTTTATTAATGATGGTCATTCTTACTGGGGTTAGGTAGTATCTCAATGTGGTTTTGATTTGCATTTCTCTGATGATTGGTGAGACTGAGCACTTTTTCATATGTCTGTTGGTTGCCCGTTTATCTTCTTTTGAGAAGTGTCTATTCATGTCTTTTGTCCACTTTTTAAAGGGGCTGTTTGTTTTTTTCCTTTCCGCGCGTTTGAGTTCCTTGTAGATCCTAGATGTTAGACCTTTGTCAGATATACAGTTGGCAGATATTTTTTCCCATTCTGTGGGCTGGATGACTAAATTATTTAATCACATGTAACTTCTGTCCTTTCATGATAGCTTCAATTTTCTCTGCTATGTATTT
>CAUYQG010085281.1:0-18998 GCA_963574415.1 Tarsius wallacei | reverse complement strand
CTGAAGAACTCAAACCACTCTATAAAAAAGATACCTGCACACGTATGTTTATCGCAGCATTGTTCACAATAGCAAGAACCTGGAAGCAACCATGTTGTCCATCAAAAGAGGACTGGATTAAAAAAATGTGGTATAGCCGGGCTTGGTGGCTCAGCCTGTAATCCCGTGCCTTGGGAGGCTGAGGTGAGTGGATTGCCTGAGCCCGCGGGTTCGAGACCCGCCTGGGCAACTTGGCGAGACCTCATCTCCACAATAAATCAAAAATTAGCCAGGCGTGGTAGCGCGCGCTTGTAGTTCCAGCTACTTGGAAGGCTGAGGCGGAAGGATCTCCGGAGCCCAGCAGTCGAGGCTGCGGTGGCCGGGAGCGGCCACTGCACTCCAGTCTGGGCGACAGCGTGAGACTCCAACTCAAAAAAAAAAAAAAGTGGTACATATACATGATGGAATACTATGCAGCTATAAAAAAGAACAAAATCATGGATTTCGCAGCAACTTGGATGGAACTAGAATCTATAATACTGAGTGACCTCTCACAGAAACAAAGATCTGAGTATCACATGTTCTCACTCATGTAGTGAACCTTGACCATCCAACGTATTACCACAAGAAAATGACTGACAGTGGTGGGAAACTATGGGGGGGAGGGAGAGGGGGAGGGGGATGGGATTAATGGTGGTAAATATCTGTCTGGGGATCGGGAGACACTTCTTATCAACAAGGGTGCCTGAACGAAGCATATTTGTATACCTAACCCTTAACTGTACCCCACAATATCATAATAAAAAATATTGAATATTAAAAATAAATAAAGTTGCAGTTGTCACAACAATTGCGTGCCTGACCCAAGTGTGCAAAAGTTGCCAAAGCTGCTGTTCTGCTCTGGGAAGTTGCTAGGCTATTTCCATGGAAACAATTGTTTCAAATTATTAATAATAAAAGTTTGAGCTCAGAGGGCAAAGAACTAAGGCTAGAAGAGAGAAAGTGTATCTCTTCTCTCTAAGAAGAGAAAATTGAAGATTAGAGGAAGAGGCATTTTCTTAAAATCAGATTTTATTCTCATTGTGAGGTTTTGCTTTGCTTTGTTTTGTTTGCTTCAGATACCATGGGCATATCTATCACTCAAGTCATTCATGTGAGACTTGAAGGCTCAAAGGGCCCAACCTATAAAAGTCACTGCTTTTTCTGTCTCACTCAAAAGATCTGCAGATGCCATAAGAAATAAATATATGCAAAGGCTATCAGGGTTCTCTAGGGTAATTATCGGAAACCATTCATCCATTTATCCATTCATTTTTTCACTATTTATTGAGCCCCGTTATGTAAAAGCCACTAAGCAAGGCACAAAAATAAAATCTGTGATTCTTGTCCTCAAGGAGTTCACCCATGAGTGAGGCAGACAGAGAATTAAACAGAAGTTATACTCCAGAGCTAATAGGTTTGCATATGAGGTCGCCAAAACCCTGTACCAGCATAGAATATCTTAGGAAAACATCATGGAGACAGGGAGTTTGTTCACCACCGTATAAGCAAAACTCGGCACGTGTCTGGAATATTATAGATAGTCAATAAATATTTGCTAACTGAATGAACAAACACGTGAACAAATAAATGGGACTCATTCATCTAAAATTGTGAAAGGTGCCAGCTCACAGTGCGCACCTTAACTGTGTTACCATCAAGTGCTGCCTGTTTATAGAATCCCAAGAAACAGTAGAAAGCACACATAGGATCACCAGCCAGCTTGTTCAGGTGGCATTCACTCATTACTCAGTATTTGGTCAATATTAGGGAGCTTCTGCTATGGAAGTCTGAGGGAGGTCTGTGATACAGAGGTCTGTGATAAGAAGGGACCCCTGGCCTCAGGGAGTTCATCATCTCTGAGGGAGAAAGACACTGATAGCTATAATTTAAGTTGTAAATTACGAATCTCTTAAGCAAAACTTGTTTAAGAGGTATAACCCATGATTGCCAGTGTCTCTTGAGGGCTATGTTTTGCACACTGTATAAAGCATGCTATATGTACTTTCTCACAACACTATATGGATGGTATTTTTGTTAGCTTCATTTTTTTTTTTTTTTTTTTATTTAGATTCTTACTCTGTAAACCAGACTGGAATGCAGTGGCCGCTCCCAGCCACCGCAGCCTCGACCTGTTGGGCTCCGGCGATCCTTCCGCCTCAGCCTCCCAAGTAGCTGGAACTACAGGCACGCGCTACCACGCCCGGCTAATTTTTTGGTTTATTGTAGAGATGAGGTCTCGCCAAGTTGCCCAGGCGGGTCTCGAACTCGTGGGCTCAGGCAATCCACTCACCTCAGCCTCCCAAGGCGCGGGATTACAGGCTGAGCCACCAAGCCCGGCTTGTTAGCTTCATTTTATACATAAAGAAACCAAATCTTAGCAACGTACCATGGATCATACAGTTAATATGTGACACAACCAAGACTCAATCCCACATCTTATCTTTTACATTGTATCAATTAACAGAGGTCAGGTAAATCCCGAGTTGTTTGCATTAGGCTATCAGACTCCAAAACACTCATTTCAAAAAATGGTACCAAAATCTTTTTCTCCAAAATCCCTCCAACCCCTCACCCCCTGTCCAAGATTATGGGAACTCTAAACTCACCCTAATGACACAGTTCATTCAGCTGCTGTGGAGAATACAGGATTAGACCATGACGGTCCCATGGAATGCAATAATATAGAAAAAATTGATTTTCTTCCAACACATTACCCTCCCAGCATGCAGAGGTCTCTGGGTTGAGTCCTTCACAGAATTCACTTCTTCTGGAAACTATCCCCTGCATCCCCATGTACCGGGTTACCATGGAACCATCATGCAAATCTGACATGACTCTGCCCCAATGGCTACGGGAGTTGATTCAGGCCTGAGCAACTGACCCAAGCTTTGCCCATCACAGACATGGTCAAGGCCTATGGTTGGCTACCTTGTCCCGACTGGACAGTCACTGTCTTTCCTAGTATGACTGAAACTGAACTGACAAAGACAAGTACGTCTCTCTCTGAAGGCCTAGACTATAAAATGTAAATCCAAGGGCATCTTCTGTTACGTGGATCCACCCCAAAATTGCATGTCTTTACAGTCATGACCTCAGCAAAACAGACAAGGAAACAAATATAGAGAGAAGATAATGTTAAGAACAGGTTCGAGGCAGAAGTAGTAAATCCCTGGTTGCCTTTCTTTCTTAACCCTGTGCTGCTTCATGGAACAGGAAAAGAGAATCCTACTCAACAAAATAAGGCAATCGGGTCCCAGCCTTCCATTTCAAGTTACTTCTGAGGTTCAGCAGCATTTCCCTCTTTGAATTTCTCTGAGACATTCCAAGGTCTTTAAAATGAATGATCCCTTTTACCTTTTCTAGTTATAGTTGTTTTGGGTTTCACCACGATTGTTGGCACTGCCTGAGAGATGGATTCCCTGGAGTGTGGCTGGATAACAGCCACCCTGCTTCTGGGACCTTCCTCCCCACTAGGGAGGAAAGTTATTATGGTCTTGAGAGGAGAAACGCTTTTCCTTTCAGTGACCTACTGAGTGCTCACGAAGTGCTGGGCGTAGTGACAAACCTAGATAAATATTATTTCCTTTCATCCTCACTAGTCCCCCCTAAGATGAGGTATTATTACAAAATTCATTTTGTACTTGAGAAAAACTAATTTGCTAGAGATGACAAAGGTAGTCAGTGATTAAGAAATGACTCAGCTTGGATTTGAAAATAGGTCGGTGTGATACTGGAGCCTACAGCTGCTCTCCTTTGGTAAGCAATGGTACTGATCAGACTTCCCCAATTCACCTCACAGCCTCCCTTTTCTCTGGCCCCAAGTTTCAATTTTCTCTGGAGACCAAGGAATATTACCAACAATTGTTCAATTCTATCTGCAGGTGGTCATTTTCTTTTCTCCTTCACTGTTGTTTCCTCCTTCAAGGGAAGGCTTGATTTCTACCTTCCCATAGTGCTGCCTCCATGATTCAGTCAACCGTTCGCCAAACAGTCCTACTCCCCGGTTGCTCCGAACACACATGGAGTTTCCAGAAATCTCTGAGATGGTGAAGCCAATGAATTCCATTTCAATCTGATTTGTTGGAGCAGCTGCTCCCTTTGGCTTCTCACTGGCTTAATTCTGTGCTGCTTCCTGAAAGAGAGGGGGAAAAAATTCTGATTCACTAGGACAAAGTAGTTGAACCAAGTACCTATTCTAAATGGGATTTCACTAAAGTTTAAAACATCCCCACCTAAAAACAGAGTGGTATGTTTTCGCTGAATCAGGAGCAATGATTACTTAAATTCTGCATACAGTTGGTCCCCGGATCTAAATCTCACATGGCAGATGCTGTGAGGCAGAAATGGCAGTTGATGCATAGGGTACAACTGCATGATGTAGACATTTCTCTGGGCTCACTGGGTCTGCGTATTAAAGTGAGCCTGTCTGAAACCATCCACCATTGATACTGGATGCCTTCCCAGCCCTGCAGAATGAATGAGCCCTTCTGGAATATGCTGGCCCATCACAAAGGGTGGGTCACCGCAGTTGTTCTGCTCTACCCAGCTGGGTCCTTTCCCTCCTCCAATGACACAAGGTACTGATTTACTTTCCACTTCCTGGAAACATGCTGATGCCTCTAATTAGCCAAAAACATTCTCTCTTTTGCTAGAATGTTCATGCCAAGCAGGAAAATATTATTAGGAGCAAGTCCTATAAATTCTTAAACTGTGTCTCACGTCTCCATCTGGGTCTTGGCATGAAATTACACAAACATGCAACTGATGCTCAGTTACATAGGACCTGAGAAATGACACCTTCATTTTCTCTATTCAAATACTCCCCACATCTTTTCCACCTGTCTTTGGGCAAACTTAGCTTTGTCATCATCTCTGCTAGATGGCGGAGAGTAGAAATGAAATTAGAATCCATGAATTGCATCACTTTCGAGGCAGCTTGGGGAAAAGTTTCAGGCAGGGGAAGATCAAATGACTAAACTGAAGTGCTGGGATTCTGGTTATTGCTGCTTTCCGTATTCCCGTCCTCATACTTTCTTGAAGAATGGCACAATGCATTTTATTTCATTCCGTCTTTACTTCCAAAATTGAGCTTTCAGAAATCCAGTTTATTTATGTTGCTTCAGACTTGGGAAATGTGTTACTTTGAAAAGGGCAGAGCTAGTTATCAAACAAGGCCAGCAGAGGTAATCTTGCAGATCTTGGGCTTGCCTGTGCTGAAAGCCAAAAGCTGGCTGCCTTGGGCCATGGACAAGCTTTCTAGAGCAGGAGCACTTTGGTGGGTTCCTCTGAAGTGTTTCCTAAGCCTCAAGCAGAGGGTTACTTGAGTTCCCAGGGAAGGGAGAAGGCCAGAAAGAGTAAACAGCTCCAAATAAGAAGTTGTTTTCCCACAAACTATCACGGAATAGAACAGCCTAAGGTACAGACTTGTTTTGCTCTGTGTCTGAGACCCCCTCCCTTTGAGCAGATTTAAGTCTCTACTGGTAAGACAGAGAGAGTTCCTCTGTCTAGGAGGAAGTGAGGTAAGCAGATCTGGGGTAGCACAACTCAGCTTCAAGTTTTTCTGGCCACACTGGATAATTCGACAATGTCTCTCTTTGCTTGAAATTTATTTTTAGATTAGAAAATATAGTTTATTCAAAAGTAAATTAGAAAGAGAGAGAGAGAGAGAGAGAGAGAGAGAAAGAAAGAGGAGATTCACCTCCCCAAGGTAGGGAAGGGGGGCTTGAAATTTAGACATGCATTGTGTTTGTCTTTTAATATTCAAGAAACTGCTTTGTTTCACATATTATTTATAGATTGAAACAAAGAATGCAACAAGGGCAAAGACAAAATATAGCTATTAGTTCTTAGGGTCCTTTGGTTTTCATATATATATATATATATATATATATATATATAAAATAAAGTATTTAAAACAGGGTATAGAAGGAGTGGGGATCTAATTATGCAGAGGCCTTGGATACTAAATAATTTACTCAACTGTATTTTTAACATTTTATTGCTCTAGATACAATGAGAAGGTGTTTGTTCCACTAAAAATTTGGGGACTTAGCAGCATTGTCTTGTTGCTATTCTATCTTCAAGCAGGGTTCTCACTAATTGAGGCATTTGGTCAATTGGTTCATTTATGCTTAGGAAAAAAAAAATTCAGTGAAGATCATTGCACAGTATTTCAACCCTCAAGAAGTTCTTTATATTCTACAATTCTCTCATCTTATGCTCAGGAATAATCATGCCTCTATCGTCCAGTGTTAAGTCTCGTGGTGTCTAGAATCATGGTATAGTAGAATCCTCTCTTACCAGGAAAAAAAAAATAGTCTTAGTAATAGCCACTCACAAATGCACTGAGAATATTGAGATTGATACAAAACATTTCTTTGCAGTTGCCATTGGTCAACTTTCAACTTGAATAAAACAACCCAAGATACAGAGTTGTTCTGCTCTGTCTGGGATGACCTCCCTTTTAGCAGACTTAAGCCTCTACAGGTAAGACAGAGAGAGATCCTCTGTCTAGGAGGAAGTGAGGCCTCATTCTTCAACAGGGGGAAGAGAGGGGGACTGGGTCTCTTTTTTTTTTTTGTCCTCTCCCTTCTTCTACTCTTCTTCTTTTGGGTATTATGTTCTGAAGTCTCTTGCCCTCTTCCCCTTGAGTTGGTTAAACTTCTTCCTCTTGTGTTATTGGTTTATACTAACATACAGGGCAAAAATTCTATTTTATATTAATACTTATCACTTCTCATAGCCTAACTTTCATGTGCTTTGCTGCTATAGGGTCCTGTCTTTACTAGAGATAAAGATGGGAAATAACAAAAGAGGTAAAGATAACAGAATCAGATGTTGTCACAGCTTTAAGCTTACAGAAATCCAATTTTACAAACTTATTGGTATACATTCAGTCCTTCAGATACTTTGAGTGCTTTTAAACTCCTAATAACCCTTTCCAAAGCTTGTACTTTGAATTTATAATATCAACATGGGCATATATTTAAAAACTACATACATCTTGACAGTTTGCTTTGAATGACATTTGGGTTGCTAGAGTCTTACTTCTTATCTTCTTAAGCAAAGCTTTAAGCTCACCAGAAGTTTGGGGAACTGAGTTACCCAAAGCGATAGCCATAGCCAACAGCTGCAGCCTTCCAGTTTTCAGGATATAAAATCACCTTGGGCTGACTGAGTCTTTCTAGCTACGTTCTTGTACTTGGAGTCATTGCTATCAGCATTCTCTTCAAAGACTGGTGCCAAAGTCATTTCGTTAAAAAAAAAAATGTGTGCAACTTGAAATTGGCAATGTCTTCTCATCTGCTGTTTTATATGGAGGACTTTTGATGTAATGGAGCAAGCATGGGATTAGTGAATAAAGGACCTAGATTTAAGTGTGGACCCTGGGCAAGACACTTAACATCTGAATCTCAGTTTGCTTACCTTATGTATTTAATAAGCATGACATTATCCCAATAGCAAAAGGATTTTAACAGCCAAAGGGAAACACGTGCCACAGAGTAAAGACATGAGATGGGTAATCCTCTGGAAGAGAAATTCTTGTGGTTTTTTTTCTCTAAATGTTATGTCTGGAACAATAATTATAGACAATAATTATAATAATATGAGCTAGGTACTGTATAAGGTGCTTAACATGAATTGTCTCGTGTTAATCCTGCTATTATTGTCTCCATTTTGTATGTGGGGACAATGAAGCCTAGAGGAAATAAATAATTTGGTCATGATTATGCAGTCAGTAAATGACAGAGCCAAGAGGTAAGGTCAGGGTATTTAGCTCCAGAGACTGTTCTTAACCATCATGATATAATATATAGGTAAAAAAGACTTAAGTTTTCTTTAAGATATAGTTGTCCTACGTGTTGAGTAAAGTTACCTAAGCTATAGACAAATGACATTCATGAGAGTGATTAAGGAATATCCCACAGAGTGCTGGACAAACAGTGAAGTGCCTTAATGCATTTTATGAATTGCTGTTCAAGTATAATATTAAAGTTTGCAAAGCAAACGAAAGTATTGTGCAAATACTTTAGTATTAGAGACCTGAGATCTTAGCCCCCTTTTCAGGAACATTGAGCTGAACCAGCACCAACTTGGATCTCAAGCTGCATTGCAATAATAAGCAAAGAAATAAGGTCATTTTAGTATATGTTTTTGAAAATTCTGTTTGTATTACCCTGGATAACCTATGTTATCTCCATTTGGACTCTGGATATAATAACACTAGTTCAGCAGGCAGAAGAGAGAGCTGGTGACGACAGACTGTTGCCTATCACAATTTTTCATACATTGGATGTGGGATTTGAGACTATAAAATTATGGACTTATTCTAATTTAGCATACTTTATGTCTCTGCTTTTAAGAATATTGGAGTTGTTGATAGTGCCAGTGCTGCCATTTTTCTTCACATTTCTTCCAGACAGCCCCAGTGCCTAGCTGGTGGTTGGCACGTAGGGATTCAAAGAATATTTATTTAATAAATAAATTAATACAAAAATATCTACCATAATGCCATGATAATTATGAAACATACCATATATTATTATTTCGGAATTGAATCCTCTTGTTCTGTATCTGTCATGAGCTTCTACCTGAGAATATTGAGCTCTTTCAGATGAATTAGCCTTCATTTTAAAGGATGGCAACAGGTGTGTGTGTGTGTGTGTGTGTGTGTGTGTAAGTGCACGTGCACACGTGTGCGCAGTTAATGTTGGAAAACCCTTCCTTGAAGAAGGTTTACGATCTCTGTGAAATTCTGGTCTGTGGATTCATGCATAAAGAATAGTTCCTTAAATGTATAACCACTGCCATACTTCTATTACTGTTTTTTTTAAATCCCATGAGACCATAGTTAGCTTTTGGTTTTGGCAAACTTTTTCATTTTAAGATTAGGTTAGTATTCAACATTTACCCTGCTGCCTCCTGGAAAACTCACCAAAATAAAAGTTGCTTGTGTGTTTGTGTGTGTGTGTGTGTGTGTGTGTGTGTGTGTGTGTTTAATCAATTGTAAAAGCCCACAAGGAAAAGAAAAGACCGTAGCAATAAAAGCTGAAGAATGAGTGGTGAATGAGTAGGCAGTGGAGAAAGCCAGGGGACAGACCACGTGCATCAAACGCTCAGGAATTGGAGGCAACAGGTGCCTTAGGGCTTGGTTTGGTTTTATTTATTTATTTTTATTTATTACTAAAAGCAAATTGATGGGTTACAATAATTAGATCCGCAGATCTACTCCTTTCCACCCCCCCCATATAATAAGTCAGGCAATTGACCCCTCCCATGCGAGAAGTCTGGAGTTTATTCTCTAGAAAGGATATAATAGAAAGTCTCTCAAACGAGAGTCACCCTAGACATAGTTAAGGGTGGAGGAACCATATCCAAAAGTGGTAAGATTTAGAGAAAATTTATACCAAATTTCTTGCACTCTTTCCCCAACTCAAATCCCGGAACACTGACCACCAGACAAGATTTTCATGAATCTGAGCGGCTCACTGTTAATTTAGAAGGTTTCACATTCACATTACATGGAACGAGAGAACATACAAAATAGAGGGAGGTAAGTGAGAAATGATTAAAAAGTTTTTAAGGTCATGAATTTTTAGGTTAAATGATCTCACTGTATATTTAGCACAATGGATGAAAGCACTATCATGAAATTTAAGAACACTAGTAATAAAAAAGATATTAAAGACTATCAGAGATTTAAAATAGGCCACTCACAGAGGATAACAACTCAGAATGACTTTTGGATTTCTCAAAAGCAATACTAGGAACAGAACAGATTCATGTCTTCATAACTGATAGAAATTAATTTTCAACATAGAACTTTATATCCATAAAATATATTGAGCCCAGCAAGTCAAGGCTGCAGTGGCCAGGAGCGGCCACTGCACTCCAGTCTGGGTGACAGAGCGAGGACAGAGCGAGACTCCAACTCAAAAAAAAAAAAAATAAAATAATAATATATATATATATTGATTTGAGTGTGAGACAATTTCATACAAGGAAAGTCTCAAAAAGTCTGCCCTCCCAACCATGCTTTCTGAGGCAACTGCTGGAAAATGTGCCCCATAATACAAGAGACTAGGGAGAAGAAGAAGAAGGAGATGGGGGGGGGGAGAAGGGAATGGGGAAGGAGAAGGGGAAGAAGAAGAAACAAGATCTAAGGATCAAAAGGTCAAACTCAAGAAAGGCAAAAGAATCCCTAGACTAATGATGAGGGCAGACCCCAAGATAACTGCTGTGAAACAGAGACCATATTTCACATTGGAATAGGGCAGAAAGCTGTGAAAAATGTCTCCAAGAAGTTGAAATTGATGAGATGACTGATATGTCCTCAGAAATTGAGAGAAGATTTTAGATACCTGGGAGAGAGTTTGCTGATGAATTGATGACTAATAAGTGCATACAAAACTAAGCAAACAGAACATAATACAACTTTTAACTCCAGGAGAACAAATAAATTGTAGGAAAGTAAGCATAATTTTTGTAGACTACAAGGTTCAGCTGTGAATAATGGGCTTTTTTTTTTTTTTTGTCCTATTAAGATAGGTACTACTGATTTAATTATGATCAAAATGCTGGTTTAGGCATAATTAAATCATTTCAGAGTACTGGGGCACAAGAGGTGGTGGTGAAAGAGAGCTAAATCTTCTTCCATGGGACTATAATTGTTAGGATCAAAACCTCAACCCACAGAATGGGAAAAAAATATTTGCCAACTATATATCTGACAAAGGTCTAACATCTGATCTGTAAGGAACTCAAACGTGCTGAAAAGAAGAAAAACAAACAGCCCCATTAAGAAATGGGTAAAAGATATGAATAGACACTTCTCAAAAGAAGATATATATGCAGCCAACAGGCACATGAAAAAGTGCTCAACCTCACTAATCATCAGAGAAATGTAAATCAAAACCACACTGGGATATCATCTAACCCCAGTTAGAATGGCCATCATTAATAAAACAAACAACAACAGATGCCAGCAAGGATGCGGAGAAAAAGGAACACTTCTACACTGCTGGTGGGAATGCAAACTAGTGCAACCTCTCTGGAAGACAGTGTGGTGATTTCTGAAAGAACTAGAAATTGACCTTCCGTATGACCCAGCAATCTCCCTATTGGGAATATACCCAGAGGAACTCAAATCATTCTACCAAAAAGATACCTGCACACGTATGTTTGTTGCAGCTCTATTCACAATAGTAAAAGCATAGAACAAACTGTGCTGCCCATCAAAGCTGAACTGGATTAAAAAAATGTGGTACATATACACAATGGAATATTATGCAGCCATAAAGAAGGACAAACATATGGACTTGGATGGATTTAGAATCTATCATACTCAGTGATCTATCACAGAAACAAAGAACAGAGTACCATATATTCTCACTCATAAGTGGACCTTAAACAATTATCATAATACTATGAGAAAGTAATTGGTAGTAGTGGGAAACTGCCAGGGGAAGGGATTGGTAGTTGAGGGGAACTGCCAGGGGACGGAGGGGCACACCTCATCAGCAAGAATACATGCATAATGAACATTTGTACACCTAACCCTGAATTGTTCCCCACATTTAAAAATAAATTCTAAAAAAGAACAAAACCTCCCCCAGATCAAGAAGTGATACAACAATCATGTTAAGTTGAGCTATGGAAGTAAATACTAAAATTAACAACCAAACAAATTTAAAGTGTTTGCCTCTGAGGAACAGAAAATGACAAAGGTTTAGGACAGAGGATAGCTGTTTTGTTTGGCTTTCGTTTTAAATTATAATCCTATGGAAATGTTAATTCTTTAAATTACATACATGTATAACTTAGATCAAAGTAAAAATTAAGTTTAAAAGGATTAGAAAAAAGGACCAGCCCAGAATGGATAAGACTCCAGCAAATAGCAATATAATAAGCTGAGTTTAAGGGAAACTGACAATATTTGGAGACAGTGTTATAGGACCTTCTCTCACTCAAGGAATGGGGAGTAATTTCTCAGAGGATTCACAGACACATATAGGTTTTAAATGGTAAAACTGTAATAGTTAGGCAAGACTTGCATTTACGTTCTTGTTTCATCAGGCATCAGAGTAATTCTGATAGAAGAGTCTACGGTTATGACTAATCTAGCATACTTTCATCTGTTCCTCTTCAACTTCCCGCCCCCTCAGTCCTTATCAAATAACAGCACATTGGAGAGCTGAGTAAGGAACTGCTTCTAGTTATGTCTTTGAGCATGGATACATCCAACATGACAGGCAGAGACCTCGCCACTTGCCAAGAATAGGATTCTATCATTCACTGTAGAGTCATTAGCCATGTGGATCAAATGAAGTCTTAGATGTTGTCAAGTTGAGAAGTCTTGGTCTTGTGCAATTTATTTGGAAAACAAATAGTCTGAATCTCATATAGCTAGAATGCTAACTCTGTAAGCTTTTTAGATATAGAGACGGAAAAGGGGATGGCGATATACATTCTATTAGGATGACTTCACCAACTTATTGACTCATTAAGCAATAAGTAAAACTTATCCCTAGCCTAAGGTGCTCAGATTGGGTTAAAAGGTGAACTGAATGGGGAAGCTCCATATGCCTGAAATATTCTAGGATGCTCAGATTTGCCAACAAACCTCAAGAATCTGTGTATGTAGGATGTCTATGAGGGACTCAAGGAGTGTATGTAGGAGAGGGGTGAGGTGAGGATGGGGACTGAATAGGTCATAATGTCATCCTCTAAGATTTTCAAGATACTTTCAGAGGGATTTTGTTGCATAAATTGTGATGCAACCAGGTCAAAACCAGTTAGAATGGTCTCAATACATGGTCAAAATAATTTGATCGTGAAATATTTCATTTGAGATAAGTAGTTTAGATTGGAGTTTGAAAGTAGTTTTACATTATAGCAAAGAGTGACACAACTATATCAACTTAAATAAACCTAACCTGAATTGTTTTAAATATTACTAATCCTTTTTAAAATGTGAATAACCATATGAGTGGATGCTAGTCCAGGAGTCAGATAAATATTTCTCTTGGGAAAAAATCCCATTCCTTATTGCCAGTCTCTGAGTTTCAGTCCTATGTGGCCTCAATCAATATCTCAGGTTTGACCACTATTTTTAAGCTGCACACATTCTTGTAGTGTATGAAAATTTTTTCCTTTCCTGCTAACCCTTCTCAGCATCTTTGTCTCACATTTTGAAAATGGCACACAAGACAAACTCACAGAGGGACCAGGCTGTTGTTTTATTCATTGAAATGTGTTATTACCTTCATATCAAACGTCTTTCAATGTACATTAAAGACACTTGTGACAGAACTGCTTTTCCAGAATCAAAGGTCAAAAATAAGTTCAATTGCTTCTAGTTCTTTTCCTATATCATTGTACCATTTCATCAACAAGTCAAGAGATAGGACAGGAAATAATTTTTTGATGTTAATGGTAAACTAAGTGGTTCTGCTGGGGATGGGGGGAAGACAGTGATATGTTCTAAGAATTCCTTCTCTTGCCAAGAAAGGGTATCCAAGAAGATGGCTGCCTTGGTATAAAGATGAGATTTTTCTTGAACTGAATCCCAGGTGAAAAAAATATTCAAAAACCCTCCCCACTCCTACCACTACAGTGGCTGCTTTTCCCATGGAAGTTTAGGGTAGGCTGCCATGGGTTATAGAATTTGCACCAACCACACAATTTTCTTTACCCACAATGTCAGACCTTCTGCCAACAGAATTTGGACTCAACTCCCAATTAGAAGCTATTTTTCTTCTCAGGAAGAAAAATAATTCAACAGGGAATTATAAGTTAAGATGGGTGGGTATCCTGTATCTTAGCTGGTTCTAAGGAGCTACTCTCTTGTAACAAGAAAATCATTTGACTGCAGCTTCTCAGAATTAGAAGGAATCTAAATGCCCTTCCATTCCCTTTCCCCTTCCATGCTTTCCATATTGCTTGACATATCCTTTTTCACATCCATAACAGATCAGGCTCTTCTAGATGCTTGAAATGTCAGGGTGTTCTTTACTCACTTGGCTCAGATTTGTTCCAAATTCAGCAAAAGAACCCTTTTCCATTGTGTTCTCTAGACAGCTAGATTAGAAGGTGAGTCTCTCTCACAGTCTTAACTCCTGAGAAAATAAGGTGGAAAAAGTTGCTATTAACTTAGAACAAGTTTAAAAGGTGGCACATATCTATACTTTTTGTTTTGTCTGCCCCTTAAATCCATTCCTCGTGGAAGCTGACCCTCTTCTCCTCTTTATAATTCTATGGAGTTATTGATCAAACAATCTTACTTCCACCAAAATGATAGGCATGTGACCTAGGCAGGCCACTCAGAATATCTTTTCTCAAGTTGGGATAGGATTGGCTAGGGATTGGTGCATAATCCAAAAGAAATCACCATCTTTTGGGGAGAGTCATACAGACACTGGGAAAGAGTAGGTCTCTTGTGGAGGCCTGGAGCTGTCAAAGTCCACCTTTGCAACCACTTAGGGACAGCCTTCCAAGGGAGGGGGGGTGGAACTGATCAGAGAAAGAGAACAGAGAAGGAGAAACAAATTCCTGTGTGAGTACTTGGATTTAATTGTGCTTTCTGTTAAATAAGCCAATATATTTTCCTTTTTTAAAGTCTATTGTACATTTTCTCTCTCAGAAATGTTTTGTAGTCTAGATTGCCTTGTAATTCCCCAAATGAAGCACATATGGTAAAAAAAAAAAAATGTTGAGAGACAAGTACCACGGAAAATAAATATTATACTAAGATATCTGGTGAAACCTATCATACTTCCAAGTGGAATCTCAAAGGAAAAAAAATCAAGCATACTAATTCTTACAAGTCTTCAAAACTAGACCAAACAGATCATTTTGAAATAAAAACTACAGGGAACGCTAGTCAGCTGGGGGTGGGGGGGTGGGGGGGTGGGGGAGGGCATAGAATAAAATAAATCTCTTCAATTTCTGTTCTCGATAATTCTATAATAATTGTTTGAAGCTGTTCTTAATTAGACTCAATTATAGGATTAGTTTGAATTATATTATAAAGCATTGATTTACAGAATATAACCACCAAAAAAAGCCTAGGTGCCAAACATGGTAAATGAGTTATAATCTTGTGTTACAAGATTGTGGCATGGAGCAGAGAAGAGCATTGATCTATTTGTAATGAATTTGTGTCCAAATTACTTTTACTTCCAGTTAATAAATATAATATGAATAGGGAAACATTTGTTTGGAAGTGGTGATTCATTCATTAAGGAAGGACCGAGAAATATGCTGGTTTGTTTGACTTCAAGGGTCAAACAAGAGGTGTCTGAAAGGCAGGCTTAAGAGACAGGATTGAGGAAGATGAAACATTTTTCATTACCTTCATGAACTGGTATAAAAATTCCTATAGTCTTGTTTTGTGGAGCATCTCAAATTGGCATATATGATGATGGGCTAAGAGCCATAAATATGGCATAATCTGGAAAGCTTGTCAGATTAGTTTTCCAAATTAACTCCTAGGATGCATGTTAGTCATAGTCCATGTTTAAAAGCTGAGAGAAGTATTACAAAGGAATATATTTCAACCTTATCCCAGAAGTAATAATACTGATAATAGTTAACATCTGTCAAATGATTACTATGTGCCAGGCTCTGGGCTAAGCAACTTACTCCTTTCAACAATATCAATTTTAGCCACATTTTATAGATGAGGAGACAGATAAATAAATGTGATCTATTTCTGGGGCATCAATTTTACATTTTGTTATAGAGAGAAATGTTTGTTAATTTGCCCAGGTTGTTTTAAAACATGTTTATATTTGTGGTGGATTGCATTAATACAATTACCTCCATCATAAAGGGAGAGTACATTTCCTTGACTCTGACTTTGGGTTTGGTTCAGCAATTTATCTTAGCTGATGAACTGTTAGTGAATAGGACGTGGACAAAGACTTGAAAACTACTCCCATGATTGGGCTTACTGTCTTGCATCCTAGTTATTGTTCTGCTTCCTTGTTGGTCCCAGGAGGAGGAGAGACATGTGAATTCCAGCTGAGTTTCCCTCAAGCCCAGATCATATGGGTTAACTCCTAGCTGCTTCAGATGTGTGAAGGAGCCCAGATAAACTCAATGGGGTTACCCATCTGAGCCTAGTTGACCCACAAGTGCATGGGCTAAATAAATGTCTATTGCTGATACTACTGAGATTTTATTGTTTCTTGATATGCACTAGCTAAGTGACATACTTTTCAAACAAAAGAGACATTAAATGCAAAGTTCACTTGACTTTCTAAGACATGTGCAATAAAAGGATTTTGTACTTTTGGTGGGCAAATTGCTACTACCCAGGGAGATATGTTTTACTCCACTGAAGGCCTTAAAAAAATCCTATCTCCATTCTATTCTTACTTTAGTTACTATCCTCTTTCTTTTTTGTCTTTCCTGACCAAAGCTTTTAAAAGACCCATCTACACTCCCTCAAGTCTACATTTCTTTACTTCCCATTCACTCCTCAACCCATCTCATTCTTGCTTTCAAGCTCTGTCAAGACATTTATCACTGCAATTTAGGGGTAATTAGTAGAAAAATCTGAGCAGAATTGGTGCAGGGTTTGAATAAAAGGGAGCAACCATGGATAATGCTGAAACCCCCTGGTTTGGATGAGCAGATGGACAGTGATGGTCCAACAGAGATAAAGAATATGTGATGAGAGGTAAGCTTGACTTGCCTATTGAATATCCGAGTAGGACTGGGGCCAGCAGTTACCTGGATATATTTTTCCTACGTTTGAAGGGAAAGATCTGGGCAGGATATGTAGTTTGGGGAATAGTATAAAGGATATATTGAGGTTGAGGTAAAATGTGCAGAATTTCAAAGGTGTGATGTATATAGATATATATTTGACTATGATTGTCCTTTTTTATAAAATCCACCACTTAAGAGCTATGACCCAACACTTCAGAAAAACATAAAAGCCCCCGTGATCTGATTCTTGCCATCTCTCATAGCCACATTGCTTGTTTCCCTAACTTAAATTTTAACAATCACAAACCATGTGGAGTTCTTTGAACACACCAGCTATTTCTCACTTCCTGTCTTTGTTCATGCCGTCCTTTCCTGGAATGCCCTCTAACCTTAACTTTACCCATTTTTCGACCTCCCCAAACCCCTGCCACTCCATGATTGAAGTCAGTGGCCATTTCTTCTAGAAGACTCTTTTGTAGTAATTCCTACTTTTCTGACTAACTTAGGGATTTTTCTTGGATATACTTCTCATGTCTCTATCAAGGGATTTTCCGTATTGTAATTGCCTGTGAATATGTCTCCTTTCTCACCCTTCCTAATTCCTTGAGGGCACAGATTCAAGCATGGTTCCTTGTGTCTATCTGCGTGGTCAATATTTTTATTTTGGGTAGATAAATGAATAAATAAAATGGTCAGGGACGAGTTATAAGAATGAAATTCATGTGTTAGATAGTAGTTGAAGTTGTTGCAATGAATAAGGCAACTCCAAAATAACACATATGTGTTCAAGGACACACAACAACAACATTTTAAGGGGGTGTGGAGGACCAGCAAAGAAAATGGAGGAACAAGAAAATATGAAGTGAAAGAGAACATCATTCTGAGAGAGAAGGCATAGGGAATAGAGGCTGCAATGTAGTCAAGAAAGGCTCCAGCTGGATTTGATGATTCAGGGGTCATAATTATTTTGGTAAGAGCAGTTTCGATGGCTTGACAGAGCTTGAAAGCAAGAGTGAGGTCGATTGAGGAGTGAACAGGAGGTAAAGAAAAGGAGACATGGAGGAACGTAACCTGATCTTTTTAAAATGATCAAGAATGACAAAAAGAAAGAGGATAGTAACTAAAGTAAGAATAGAGTGAAGATAGAATTTTCTTTTTTAAGGAAGAAGAGATAGAGTTGAAATGATAGGGGTTGCAGTGAGTGCTGTAGTGAAAGTTGAAAATCCATGATTCAAGGTCTCAAAGGAATGGTATTGAACCAAAGATTCCTGGTGCCAGTGGCTTCTCAAGATTTATTATCATTCTAGCATAGGGAGAAAAAACATGGGAGGCATAAAATGAGATTGTTGTCTATGAGGCTGGTGAATATGAAGCTTGGAGCTGGCATTTTAAACTCCATGGGCAAACCTGAGAAAGGGTTAGACAATAAAATGTGGTGTCATGTAGACTGGATTTAACTCCTGGTTCTACTACTTATTAACTGTGGGATCTTCTGCGAGTTACTTGAATTGCTAAGTTTCTCATCTGACAAAAAGGAATTGGGGGTTACACTTACGGTGTAGCTGGAAGTAATAAACAAGTAACATGGGTGAATGGCTTAGACAGAGGCTGGCATGTAGAAATCATTTAATGAATGTTAACTAATATCATCATCCTCATTATTTCTGGAATAAGCACAAAATATATACCCATGCAATCCCATATCAACTTCTCACACTTTAAAAATATTTGCTTAAATTTTTATTTTAGATTCAGGGGATACACATGCATATTTGTTACGTTGACATATTATATAATGGTGGGGATTGGATCTCAGGTGGCCCATTCCCTAGAGAGTGAACATTGTGTCCCACGGGTAGTTTCTGAATCCTAACCTCCCTCTCTCCTTCCTTTTTATTGGTGTTCCCAGTGTCTATTATCTCCATCTTTGTGACCGTTTTGCTCCCACATATGAGTGAGAACATGCAGTGTTTGGTTTTCTGTCCCTGAGTTAGTTTACTTAGAAGGATGATCTCTGGCTTTATTCACATTGCTGCAAAGGACATACTTTTCTTCTTCATTTATTTTTTTGAGTTGGAGTCTCACTCTGTCACCCAGCCTGGAGTGCAGTGGTCGCTCCCGGCCACCACAGCCTCGAACTGCTGGGCTCCGGCGATCCTTCCGCCTCAGCCTTCCAAGTAGCTGGAACTACAGGTACGCGATACCACACCGGGCTGATTTTTTGATTTATTGTAGAGATGAGGTGTCGCCAAGTTGCCCAG
>CAUYQG010085279.1:0-11431 GCA_963574415.1 Tarsius wallacei | reverse complement strand
TGCGACAGTGGCGCTGCCGCCCCAGAAGCCGGTGGTAGCGCTGGGTCCCCAGCCGGTGGTAGCGCTGGGTCCCCGGGGCGGCGGCGGCGCTCCTCAGGTGGGCTGCGTCCGCGGCGCTGGCAGGCCCTGGGTCGCCTCGGCGACGGCGCCCCGGGCCGCCAGCGGCAGCCCCGGGCTGCCGGCAGGGGCGGCGGCCGCTTTTACCTCAGGCCCGCTGTAATGCCTCTGCGGTGTCCGTGGGCAAGTTCCATGTGGGGGAGCAGGCCCCCTGGGAGAGATCTGGAGTCTTTCTGTGTCCTCTTCTGCGGAGATCTCACAGACCACGCTGCCCGGTCGCCATCTTGGCCCCCGCTCAATCGGTTTTTATTCTTAACTTTACACACTTCAGCATATCAAAGTGTTTAACTTTTTACTGCATACATGTTCTTATTAAGAATTACGTAGATGATCACCAGTTCATTTTATATTACTCATAAAATAGCCAGAAAATTTACTCTTTAAGAAACATTTGAAATGTTGTACAAAGATTTATATACAATTTTCATTTCAATGTTATTTATGATACTAAAAATTTGAGAAAATATTTAGAAGGTACTGATTAAGTTATGATAATCTATTGTGGAATATTAAGGAGTCATTTGAAATAATACTATAGAAAAATAATGCCATGAAAAAAGGTTCATGATATATAATTACAAAGTAATATGATTTCAGTTGTTTCCTTTAATGCATGCACTATATATGTATGTATGTGTGTTTGTATATATGTATATGTATGTGTTTATATGTATGCTTTTCATTTGAAAGAGTGGGAGAAAGAAAGATACAGAGAAAGACTGAGAAAATGCAACAAAATGCTTAACTCTGAGGATGAAGGAAGTGGCAAGAAACAGAGCAAAATAAACAGAATTTTAAAAAATATTTAGGAAGAAAATATGCTGTTGAGAGGTTATGTAAGAAATTATTTGGCCTATGAGCATATTGATTGCCCCTTCTTTATCCTCACCCTTTATTCCACTGTGATACCTAAGTTCTTCCCCACAGTTTACATTTAATGGTTTCTCATTTTGATTCATCTTCTTCAGTTCAGTTTGTAAACTTCTTTGCACTTTTGAATAATAGTCACCTATTAAAGCTTGGCAATGCCTTCGCCATCCCTGCAACTAAATTGGTAAGTCCTTAAGTGACTAAACCACACGGTATCCATAAACTTGCCTTATGACCAGCCCCAACTGAAGCCCTAAACCCAGTCTGGTGTTCCTGTTCCATTGGTTCAGCAAGCTTGACACCTATCTCTGTATCATGATAATTTCAAGCTTCCTCACTCCCCTCAAACTGCCAACCTCACTTCCTTTCTAAGAAATTGACCTCATCAGATAGTAATCTCCTCACAGTCTTTCCACCAAATCTGCAAGCACACTTGTATGTATATTCATTCTTTCCTCTATCTGCCTGTCATGAGAGCAGACTTGCCCCCCTACCTAAATTCTACCTTTACACAAATGCTCTATAATTTTTTTCCATCTTATCATCTACCAGTTCTTGATCAATTAATTGTCCTTCCTCTTCTACACCTTCAGCCTCTTCCTCTCTGCCGGCTCCTTTCTATCATGCTCAAGTTTTTCACATTATTTAAAAACAAACACTTATACTTAATCCCACACTCCTTTTCAGCAACTATTTCATATTTTTAGGGTCAATTTGTCAAATATTTTTACTTACTGTATCTTAATTGCCCCTGTAAACAACATATTGCCCAGAGGGAAACTGGCACTTATAAAAAAGATATTTTTTTAAAGTGTTAAAATTATGATTTCCATACAAATATAAAATTAATATGTGTGAATGATTTATTTAGCTCATTAATTAAATGAGGGAACAAGATGGATGCTACAGTCAATTCAAAGAAGTCAAAAAAATCACAAATTTATAGAGCAGAAGAATGGTAGCATGAATTTTAAAGTGGAGTGAAAAACTGGCTTCTCTCTACAATAGGTTAATTTAATCTCTGTTAAAGCAAAATTATTTGCATGCTTATAAACCAAAACAATTTCTTTTATTCTCAGTGTTCTACAGGTAAACTTTTATCTCTTTTATCTCTACAGAGTTTACAATAATTATAAACATATATGAGTATTTTTATTAAAAGATCAGATAATTTCCAGAGTCTCCAGTATTCTGTTGAAAGATATAAAGTAACCTCTTTTGCTAATTCCAAAATCTTACATTTTCCCTTACATATGTATTAGATAATTATTTGTAAGTCATCTAAAATTAATGAAGAAGCTAGGATTTGCAACCTAGCCTGAATGACCTATGCTGTTAGCTGTCTATTTTTCTTTTCTTTTTGTTTTTCAAATGCCTTGAATGAGCTATCCTCAAATCCTCTGTGATGCACTATTCATCTCTCACTCAGTCCCCCAACCCAAGTTGATTGCTGCCTTCACTATTCCATTGAAATGCTCTCATTAGGGCATCAAAAAATTCCATATTCTCAGAGACAGTCAGCACTTGCTTAGTCATTGTCTAATATCAGAAGCATCAAACAGTATTGACCATGTTCTCTTTTTGAAACACTTTTTAATTTTCCAACCATGATAACACCCTCTCCTAGTTTTTCTCCACTCTTTTTCAGAATCCTTTGCCTAATTTCCACTTCTATTTACTTTAATAAATAGAATTATCCAAGTAGCTATCCTAATTCTTCTTTCCTTTAGATGCCACATTTTCTGTGTTAGCTATTTCATTTTTCAATAATTATCTACTCTATGATATATTCAAAACTAGTATTTCAAATGTGTCATGTCCAATGTTTAAATGGATATATCTACTAAATATTCATTCACAAATACATTTTAAATATTTGTTATATGCCATTCATTTTAATACATGCTAGGGCACCATCCAGTCATAGACTTTCTTACAAGTTCTTCACACTCAGGAACTGAAATCTCAAGCCTATGTTTCTCTCAGTCTCCTATCACAATAAATGGAATCTCTATCCATAATGTTTCTCAAGGCAAAAAACTAAAAATCACGTTTGACCCTTCCCTCTTTCTATACTTCAACATGTCCTATTGGTTTTATCTCATGTCTCAAATCAATGCACTGCACCTCATTCCTACTCTGACCACAAGTTTAAGTTAGCGTGATATCTTTTTGGTTTTTTTGAGTTGGAATCTCACTCTATCGCCCAGGTTGGAGTGCAGTGGCACACTCGCGGCCACTGCAGCCTCAACCTGCTGGGCTCAGGTGATCCTTCCGCCTCAGCCTTCCAAGTAGCTGGAACTATAGGCATGCACCACCACGCCCAGTTAATTTTTTGATTTGTTGTAGAGATGAAGTCTCCAAGTTGCCCGAGTTGGTTTCAAACCCATGGGTTCAGGCAATTCTCTCACCTCGGCCTCCCAAGATGCTGGGATTATAGGCATGAACCTCCGTGCCCAGCATTAGAGTGATGTCTTAAAACACATTTAAAACATTTTTATTTTAAAGATGTGGGGTGCAATTCAAGATAAGGTACACAAACGATCATCGTACAGGTAAAATTTGGGCCTCCCTTTGGTCCCCACTTTGCCTGGTTTGAAATCAGGTACCCTTGTGATCTTGTCACACCTTCATTTCAAAGGCTTTCATAGAACCCCATTTCTCTTCATATTAAACTTCAAATCATTAGATGATATTCCAGATGCTCCTCTTTCTCATCTAAGCCACATGTTGTTCCTATCTAAGTCCTTAAAATGTGAGATTCTGTTTCTCTTGCCTGAAAGTTTACCTCAGGCTGTCTCCTTTGCCTAAAACACACTGTTCCCTCATATTTGTAAATTCCTATTCATTCTTCAGGTCTTAGCTTGTTTTATTTTTTCAAGAAAGCTTCCTGAACTGAGAATCTACATTGGGTCTTCCTGTTTTATTTTGTATAAAATTCTATATTCCCCTGTGTACTGCTTATGAAACGTTTGAGTTTTTATTCAAAGTTATTTTTTAGGGAGAATGTTCATATTCTACACATTCTTGGCACAAAAAAGTGCTTTATACTTATTGAGTATATGTGCCTGACATTTATATGGAACCTGCCTTTACACACAAAAACAGTCAGAACTGGGGAAACGGTCTTTCTGACAGAGCAATTAAAATTTTGAGGGACAAAGTAAAGTTGTATTACCACATTTCTTACCATTTCTCTGTCTTTTAAAAGAATGCCTTAATGATCTGTCTATCTTTTGAACACACACATACACACACACAAACCAATATAGAATTTAACTTTCATGGCTTTGGAATCTTGAATTAAAAGTCTAAATAAACAATAAACCTTACTAGCTAATTCCTGCTGGAAAAACAAGCAACATAACAACCACTCTAAAGTTAACATAACCATCTTTTGTAGATACCTACCAAATTTCAAGTAATTCTGAAATAGCTGCAACACAAGTTTCCTTGGAGTACATTTTGCAAACAATTTCTTGTGTACATTTAAAAGTAGTTGTGCCTGCTCTATGTATTTCATAGGTGCTTTTGCTGGGTGCCTGGTTATTATAGCCTTGATTTTTTTTTTTTTTTTTTTTTTGAGTTGGAGTCTTACTCTGTCGCCCAGGATTTTTTTTTTAGGCACCAAGTTCAAGTTATATCAACCACAACTCAGTCTAAGGAATAAAAACTTTGAGTCATTAATTTTCCATTTGTCCATTAACTGGACATTTACATCAACTTTCTGAAGAGTATCATGATCTACCTATAAGTACTCCTTTGGCTTAAAACAAAGAAAGATGGCATGGTCTTCTCTTCGGGTGTATGCTCTTTCTATGGTTGTCAGCTTTCATATCATAATTTATTGTACACTCTTCTATGTGCCTGCTATCCTTTTTTATTTATCATGGCCTTTACCACACTGCATTACAATGATCGATTTGTCTACAGTCTCCAGTAATTAAGAAAAGCTCTATGAAGATAGAGTCAATTTCTGTCTTCTTTACAATTGCATTTTAATTTTTTAAAACAGTAAAGTGGCATAGTACAGGAACTAAGTAAAATTAGTCGAATGGATCTAGCGAATAAGATGATCTTTGTGAAAAATTTGTGCAAAATGTAATATAACACAACTTTACATATAAATATTCAGGTCAAATTGTCAACTAAAATATAATTATACAATAATGTACAGATTTTATGTCAGAAAAATGCAAATATAGAAGCAGAAAAATGGGTCATTTTAAAGATTTTATGTGCATGCTCTTTTCAAAAATGAAAATTTTTTTTAAATTTATTTAATTATAGTTTGAACATAACAGACTATTGAAATTTAGTCACAGAATCAAATATACTGATGATAGATATTGTAAAAGCTAAGTGAAAACAAAGCATTTCTGTTTTATTCCCTTTGTTTTAACAAAAGAAATCATCTGTTTTCACTAGATGTTGGATTGCTATTATATTGTGCCAAGAATCTGATCTTAATGTTGATGAAAAGTAACAAGTCAAAGGTTATAGCCTATAGATCACAACAACATTTATGTTTAAAAGTGTCCTAATTTCAGACAAAGACCTATGACCATTGTCAAAAAGATGGGCATTCTGAAACTACCTCCTCCAAAGATTTTAGTCCACTAAATCACTTACCATGTGCTTATGCCATTCACTATGAATTAATAATAACAATGCATTATTATTTAAAAAGTCTTTTTAAATGTGGTCAAATAAAACATTGTAAATCAGAAAGCCTAATGTTTATCTTACTAATCCCTTAAGGCAGGAGAAGTGTCTCCTCAACAATGGCTGCATTTTCTGAAATCTTGATAAATCAGAAGTATATTAACAATTCTGAAATGGGCTACAACATAGAATACTCTTGAAAACATTAAACTAAATGAAATAAATCAGACACAAAAGGGCAAATGTTGTATGATTCCACATATATGAGGTACTAAAGAAGTCATATTCATAGAGACAAGGTACAATAAAGATTGCTAGGGACTAGGGGAAAGAAGTAATGGGTAGTCATTGTTTAATGGATACAGTTTCCATTTGGGAAGATGAAGAAGTTCTGCACATGAATGGTGGTGATGGCCTCCCAACAATATGATTATACTTAATGTCACTGAATTATACACTTAAAATTAGTTAAAATGACAAATTTTATATTATGTATGCTTTACCACACACAAATAAATAAAATACTTTAAAAAAATCTATGAACACATTACTAAAAATGAAAACAATAATATAACTTGCCTGTTCACTCAGACATCAGATCCAGAATATTCTTTTTTTTTTTTTTTTTTTTTTGAGTTGGAGTATCACTCTGTCGCTCAGACTGGAATGCAGTGGCCGCTCCCGGCCACCGCAGCCTCGACCTGCTGGGCTCCGGCGATCCTTCTGCCTCAGCCTTCCAAGTAGCTGGAACTACAGGCGTGCACTACCATGCCTGGCTAATTTTTGATTTATTGTAGAGATGAGGTCTTGCCAAGTTGCCCGGGCGGGTCTCGAACCCGCGGGCTCAGGCAATCCATTCACCTCAGCCTCCCAAAGTGTGGGATTACAGGCTGAGCCACAGAGCCCGGCTCAGAATATTCTGTTGAAATAATTAGAATGTTCCAGAGGAGAAAAAAGTAGAGGTAAAATCATTCTGGTTTATTAATGAAAGTCACTCATGCCACAATTTGCTGATTAGTTGACTGGTTTTCCTAAACATTTGAACAAATGTTTGTCAGACCTTTCTTTTTTTAACCAGACATATAGTCTTTTGGTTGATGAATTCTTTCAGAACATTTGAGGATAGATTCTAGAAAGATAAAATAAGGGTAAGTAAGGAGGGAGAGTGACTAATAAACAAGTCAACAAATCAGAAGACAGGCAACGTTTAATATGATCTAAGGTGTGTAAGATCCAATTACACAGATCAGGGACAGAAGGCAGAGATTTTGAGCTAGTTGGTCTGTAGCTAACCAGAAGCACAATAAAATGAGGATGAAAATGAATTTCAATTCATTAGTACAAAATGAAAATTAATATAGTCATGGTATAAACACTTCTTTTCAAATTTAGGCTGTTCTCGGAACTTGTTCTCTTTATATTCTCTATGGTTCTCCTTTAGTAGATCGTCAGGGCTATTGTCATTAGGAGTGTTCTCCCATACTCTTGTATTCAAAAAAGTTAAATCTCCATGTGCTTACTATTGGACCACTTCGCTTGAATCGACATGTATTTAAGTTTCTCCGGAGTATCAGTGGGACTTATTATTCTCTAATATTTGAAAATATTTTTTTAAAATCTTGAGCATAGAATATATAGTTGGTGTTTAGTTGGGTCATTTTTTTCCAATGTCTAGAAAGATGAAATGCTTGATAGAGGCAAAACTTTTTACAAAAATTTATTAAATAAATAATATCTGTATTCAAATTAAAGATCCATCATTTGCCAGCAATATGACCAGGAAAAAACTGTTTAAGATTTTCTTGAATCTCAATTTGATCCATAGGTAGGTAAGAATTCTACCTATCTCACTAGTTTCTTGAGACAATTAAACAGAGCTTTGCAAACAAAACATTTAGCACATCACCAGATACACTATGAACATTCATTCAATATTAACACATAATATTAATTATTAATTGATTATATAGTTTTCTTTATCTTTATTACCCACTGAACTAGTTATCTTAGCCAATGTACTCAAACTGATAGAAGCATATAGAGTCAAGGGTTACAGAGGACTTTGGGGACCCAATGAACAAAAGACTGACATGAATCTACCTTTGCTCACAAAGATTTCAGCCTGGGATTCCTAATGTTAAACCAAGAAACATCTTTGTTACCAACATTGCCTGATACTTGCCTTACAAGCAAAACATATCTTTCTTCTGAGAAACTAACATCAAAAGTCAAAGATGAGTTATCCAAAAAAAGAATTTGAGAAAACAATTCAGTGACTGAAAAATCTAAATAGGTATGGGATTTCTGCACCGTATTTGGGAAATGTGCAGATATGACCTTTTAAGAAAATCATGAAATTTTATTTAAGAGAGAGTTAGCTACAATTCTGACTGGTGATTAATAATAATAATTGTACTAACTATAAAAACAAGTTTTCACATTATTTATAGTAAATTTTAATTGAAATTTTAAGATGCAATCTAATCCCAGATTTTCTTCTGTTATCAAAGTTTTGACTTATTTTTCCCAAATGGAAAGATCTCTCAGGTATCAATTTATCTTTTTTCACTTTTTATTATGGAAAATTTCAAAAACACACATAAGTCAAGAGTATAATAAACTATGATATGCACATTACCCATCATCAACAACCAAAACTCCACCACGTTATCACTATCATACCTCCAAATTAACAGTAATTTCTTATTATCAAATTTCTAAGTAATATTTATACTTTTCCAATTGTCAAATATTTACAGTTTGTTTTAAATGGGATCCTAATAAAGCCCAGATAATTGAATTTGTTTTTACATCTCATCTTTCTTTTTTTTTTAATTTTTATTTTAAAGATGTGGATACAATTCAGGGTTAGGTATAAAAATGGTCATTGTACAGGTAAAGTTTGGGCCTCAATTTGGTCCCCACTTACCTGGCTTGAGATCAGACACCATTATTGATGAAGGGTGACCACCCCCACTCCCTCCTCTGGCAGTTTCCCACTACTGCCAATCCCTCTCGTATAGTATGATGATAATTGTTCAGGGTCTGCTTATGAGTGAAAACATGTGGTACACAGTTCTTTGTTTCTGTGATAGATCACTGAGTATCACAGACTCTGAATCCATCCAAGTTGCTGTGAAGCTCATAATTTTGTCCTTCTTTATGGCTGCATTATATTCCAGCACGTATATGTACCACATTTTTAAAATCCAGTCCACTTTTGATGGGTAGCACGGTTGGTTACATGTTTTTGCTATTGGGAATAGGGCTACAATAAACATGCATGTGCAGGTATCTTTTGTAGAATGATTTGAGTTCCTCCAGGTATAATTTCAGAAGGGGGATTACTGGGTCATATAGGAAGTCGACTTTTAGATCATTTAGAAATTGCCACACTGTTTTCCACAGAGATTGCACTAGTTTATACTCCCAACAAAAGTGTCATCTTTCATCAGTAGATTATCCCGATGTCTGTCTCTGTCTTCTCTTTTCTTCTCTTCTTTTTTCTTCTCTCTCACTTTTTCTTGAAAGTTATTTTTAGAAGAAACCAGACACTTCTTGCTGAGAAGTTTTCTAGTTTAAATGTTACAAATTCTTTATCATCAATTTACTTTTAAAATACTAAAAATTTTAAATTGCATGAAGATGAGGTTTGGACTCCTGATGAACTCTATCCCCACCAGTAGTGAGCATGTATGGCTTTGTATCCCATAACCCCCTTTCTTCCTTCCCTACTTTAGCACTGCCCTGTGTCTTTTTTCATCCTTGTTCCTGGATGTGCCTAATGTTTAGTGCCCACTTATGAGTGAGAACATGCAGTGTTTAGTTTTTTGTTTCTGTGGTAATTCACTTAGAATGATGATCTCCAGCTGTATCCATGTTGCTGCAAGGACATGATTTTGTTCTTCTTTATGGCTGCATAGTATTTCACAAAATACACGTATCACATTTTTTAAATCCAGTCCATCTTCAATGTATACCCACCTCTCCCAGTATACATCTCTTCCCACCCCTCTACCTCACTAACAAGCACCAAATGGTATCTGGGAAAGCAATCACAACTTTATATATTTATCATGTATCCAGCCACTTTACTGAATAGGGACCATTTTTGGTTAATTCCCAGAGAAATTCTAAAAGACAGTTCTATCTTTTGCCTCTCTTTCTCAGTAACAATAATTAGTTTCTTTTTGCTTTTTGCATTGACGTGTGGCAGATCTGACCTGTATCCAAGTCTTGTTTCTTACTTCACTAGAAAGTTTTGTTATGTTTTGCTCTTTTTTTTTCCCCTCTGTGAAAGTTTCTTTTTAAATTATTATTTTGGAACCATGAAACACATGTGAGGATTTGTTACATGTGGAATTATACTGTACTTTTTACTGAGTTTGTATTCAAACATTTGTGTGTTCAACATAAATGTTTAAAATTTTTAAAAAATACTACGAATTATCTTTCTCACATTCTCTCCACATACCAATGTTAAATGAAAATTCTATTTCAGTCAGGTGTATAAATATGTATTTAAATTTTATACATTACTTGATATATAAATGCATAGAATAATATAATGCATTAGTATACTAAAGATATGTAGAACAGAGGTCCTCAGGCTCACTGGCCAGTGAGTAAAATAATAATAATGCCACATTCACCTAATAGTCAAACAATAATAACTTAGAGTGCCTATAATTTAAATGCAAAAATGTATCCATCTTTGCAATATATCCCAATTTTTTAAATTTATGCCATAAGACTTATATATGTTTATCAGGAACATGTGATATTTTGATACACATATAGAATGTGTGATGATCAATTCAGAGTATTTAAGATATCCATCACCTCAAGCATTTATCATTTTTTTGTGTTGGGAATATTTCAAATCTTCTTTTCTAGTTATTTTGAAATACACAATCTATTGCTGTTAACTATAGTCACCATACTGTCCTATCGGACATTAGAACTTATTCCTCCTAACTATATGTTTGTACCCATCAATCTACCTCTTTTCATGCTCCCCACCCACAACCCCCACCCCACCCCACACAGATGCACACTCTTCCCTGGCCCTGATAACTATGATTCTACTCTCTAACTTCATGAAATCAAGTGTTTTTAGACCTCACATGTGAGTAAATACAAGCAGTATTTGTCTTTATGTTCATGGCTTATGTCCTTAATATTCTTCATGTCCATCCATGTTACTGCAGATGACATGACATATTTTATGGTCAAATATTATTACATTATGTGTGTGTGTGTGTGTGTGTGTGTGTATAATCTCACATTCCATTATAGATATAGATATAGATATAGATATAGATATAGATATAGATATAGATATCGCATTCCATTATATCTATCATTCATGTATTGATAGACATAGGCTGATTCTGTGTCTTTCCTATTGTAAATAGTGCTGCAATAATCATAGGGATGGAGATATCCTTTTGAAGTGTTGATTTCCTTTTCTTTGGATAAATACCCAATAATAAGTTTGTTGGCTCAAATGGTAGTTTAATTTTTAGTTTTTTTAAAAATAAATCTCAGCCGGGCTCGGTGGCTCAGCCTGTAATCCCGCGCCTTTGGGAGGCTGAGGTGAGTGAATTGCCTGAGCCCGCGGGTTCGAGACCCGCCCGGGCAAGCAAGACCTCATCTCTACAATAAATCAAAAAATTAGCCGGGCGTGGTAGCGCGTGCCTGTAGTTCCAGCTACTTGGAAGGCTGAGGCGGAAGGCTCACCGGAGCCCAGCAGGTCGAGGCTGCGGTGGCCGGGAGC
>CAUYQG010085276.1:0-25880 GCA_963574415.1 Tarsius wallacei | reverse complement strand
AAAAAAAAGTGAACCTCTAAAAGCAAATATATATTATTAAAAAGTATATATGTTATACTTTTTTTTTTTTTTTAAGAAACAGGATCTCGCTCTGTCACCAAAGCTGCAGTACAGTGTTGCGATCATAGCTCACTGCAGCCTCGACCTCCTGTTTCTTAAAAAAAAAAAAAGTTCAAATGATAAAATTATATGTGATGTATATGTTACTAAAATAAAAATAAATATTTAAAAATGTGTTCCACATAGACAGTAACCTATGAATGTATGAACAGGAAAAGTCAGTCAGTCGGTCGACAAGGAGAAATGGTTAACATAAACAGTTAACAGTGAATGTGAGCACTGGGGAGGTTCCCACCACCCCATCTCTGGCTGAAGCAGCACTTGTTCTCTGTAAGGCTGAGTGTAGATCTTATTTGCAGAGTCTATAGTGATGACTCCTTCTCAGATGTCTTTGTTCAAGTTCCCTCAGAGGCTGCCATAGAAGCTGGACTTTTGTCATGCAAAGAAGAAAAGGAAAAAAATCAGCCTTGTCAGCCTATCTCCCCCACCTCTCCCTGCAATCTGAGGCTGTGTAAGGTCCTTTACTTTCTGACCTGGCTCTCGGGGCAAGCAGCCCTTCCCCAAGGTGACCTCAGCACCCCTCAGTGTTCCAAGGGCTCCCTGCAAAGAACCCTGCTGAGGACTCTCTTCTGGGATAGTTGCCTGCAGGTGCTCTGCACTCCAAGGTTCCCACGCTGGCATCCACTCTCTTCCTTGGGATCCCTATGTGCGCACCAACCCAGTATACCGCGGAGTGAGCCTGGGAGGGAGGACCCCTCTTCCCCACCATGCCAGGTTCCCACAGTGGCCTCGCACACAGTTGAGTTCATGGCTCTCCATGCCCATGGAACTGCCTGCTAGGATACTGAGGCCCTGCCCATTCTCCCTGCACGCATCTCAGCTCCCCTAGTGACTCGTGGGTTCTGTGTCATTTCCTGTCCAGAAAGATCTTGCACTGCCCACTCCTTCCAACTAATGAATTCCCACTTCTGCAAAGTTCTGCTTAAGCGGATCTAAACCCTGTGTCTCTTGACAGAGCTGGCAACTTCCTCCTTCCACATTCCTTTGTGACTCTCTCTCTGTATGCATCCATCTACCATCTATTTATCGATATCTATCCATCCTATCGATCATCTATCCATTTATCATCTATTTCTTTCTATTTATCTCTATCATATCTATCTATCCATCTATCCATCTATCTAACATATCCTCTATCTATGCATCCATCTATCAACTATTTATCTATATCTATCCATTCTCTCTATCATCTACCCATTTATCATCTATTTCTTTCTCCCTATCTCCCTATCTATCATCTATCTCTAGTCAGCGAGCCACCTATCTAGCTACTTATCCTTCATCTATCTATATCTATATATCATCTATCAATTCGGCTGTATATATCTATCATCTATCAATCATCTATCTATATCTATCATCTATCTATTTAGCTATCTATATGTATCATCTGTCATCTATCTCTCACCTATCCATCAACTATCTCTTTATCATCTATCCACTTGTTACCATCATTTATATAGCCATCATCTATCTATCATCTATCATCTATCATCTATCTATCATCCATCCATCTTCTATCTACCTCTCTCTCTCTCTCTTTCTCTTTCTCTACCTATTTAGAGATGGGGTCTCACTGTGTTGCCTAAGCTGGTCTTGAACACCTGGGCTGAAGCAGTGCTCTTAAGTCTTGGGACTACAGGCGCACACCACCATGCCTGGCTTTGTGACTATTCTTACCCTGCCCAGTTCTCCTTAAGGCACATTCAGGAGCTTTACATTTGTATTTGCAAGAATTTAAACCTCCCTTTTCTAAGCATCTGCCTTGTCCAAAAATCACCAAACATACATTTCATCATTTCTGGACAAAGAACAAGACAGGAGGATTTGGGCGTGGCTCCCTTCCTTCTGTGGCATCTGCTCTTTGCAGGCTGTGACAAAAGAAGGCTACTTCTACATTTTTGCATTTAAAAATCAAATTTAGACAGGGAAATAAAATCAGAACACGGTGTACTTTCTTCCTGAATGCTCAGGAAAACAAAGGAATGATCTTGCTAACTACTCTTCCAAGTACTAGTGAAGACAGAGACCAAACTCAAGTCCGTAGAATTAAAAAAAAATATTTCTGAAGGGCACATGCACTCTCCCCAAGAAGCAATTAAGACATGAATTTCCCTCGGCAGAGACACAAGCCACCATCCAGTCAGGAACTGGAAGAATGTGCCCGTGGCAGACAGACCTCTTGCCTTCCAAGGTCTGTAGAAGAAAGCCAATTAAACACTGCAATGGCAGACCCAGCCCATTAGCTCGGCTCTGCTACTGTGTAACCAACACTGTGGTGTGGCCCACAGGCTAACCAATCGCGACCAAATAAGGGAATCCAGGCTGGGAGGCTGGGTTAGAAAAGGGAGGAAGGGACCCCACATCCCTAGTTAATCTTGTCTGCACCGCCACCACAGTGGGTCTCAACAGGGGTGATCTGCCCCCTGGGCAGGACACTGGACAATGACCAGAGACACTTGTGGTTGCTACCACGGGAGAAAAAAATGTTACTGGCAGCAGGTGGGTGGAGACCGGGGATGCTACTCAATACCCTACAGTGCACAGGACACCCCATCACAGATAATTAGCCAGCACCAAAAGTCGCCAGTGAAGAAAGAGGTTGAGAGACTGTTTCAGAATGAGAAATCTGCCTATATATGACCTATTATCTATCTATTTATCAAACCATCCATCTATCTTTCTATTATCTATCACCTATCTACCACATATCTGTTTAAATATCAATCATCTACCTCTGTATCCATCCATCATATCCATCTACCTACGTCCGTATCTAATCATCCATCCATCTATCCACTTATCTACTTACCCATCCATCCATTTCCTCTATCTAACCATCATATCTATCATATCTGTCTACCTATCTACTTACCTATATATCCATCTATTTCATCTATCTATCTAACCACCCATTCATCACATCTAGTTACCTATCCATCCATCTATTTCATCTGTCTAACCCTCATTCCATCATATCTAGCTATCAACTACCACAGTGGTTTACAACTGGAGATAACTCTGGCCTTCCTAGGGGACACTTGGCAACATCTGGAGATACCTTTCATTTTCACAACTGGGGTGGGTACTCCTGGCATCTGGTGGGTGGAACCCAGGGACAATGCTCAACACCCTACAGTGCACAGTACACCCCCACCACAAACAGTCACTCAACCCCAAAAGTGAGGGGGCACATCCACTGAAAATCTTTGCCTCACTCCATCAAGTAGAAGCCCAAGACTCGAAACTGCTAGGTGGAAGCAGATGGACACCTTTGGCAAATCTGGTCCATTCTTTACCACCGCGGTGCAAGCCGATTCAGCATTCCAAGGGGGTCACCAAGAACGGCAGGACAGTGGGATGCCGCATCCTAGGTGGCCAGCAGCTTAGCCTCAGCCATGCTAAAGCATGCTCCCTTCAGGTTGACTATTAGGTGAAGATCTCCCTCGTGGCAGGCAGAACATGTGTCTGTAATCTGCAAAAAGGAGCAATTCCAAAAAACGACTACTACTGGCAAACAGTGATCTAACTTCATCACCATTCAGAGAAAGCTCTCACCACATGGTAAGACCAGATGTAAAGTCCCTGGACTACTAAGCAGTCCCCCTTATTTGAGAGGGACATGTTCCAAGACCCCCAGTGGAAGCCTGAAACCACAGATAGTACCGAGCCCTATATACACTGTTGTTTTCATCTGATCTCCCAGACAGCTACTAAGTGACTAATGGGCAGGCAGTGTAGACAGCACGGCGATTCTGGACAGAGAGATAATTCATGTCTCAGGCAAGACAGTGAAGGACAGTGAGAGATTTCGTCACACAACTCAGGACGACGTGCAATTTCAACTTTACACACAATTTATTTCTGGGTTTTCCATTTAATATTTTCAGACCAAAGTTGAACCTGGGTAACTAAAGTCATGGATAAAGGGGCACTACCATGGTTACGAAATCTATAAATGTGTCACATTGTGGGTGACACCATAGGGAAAGCAACACCTTCATTGTCCCTGTTTCCTGAGGCACGTCTGCCACATGTGAACGGCTGATTTGAAGCAAAGTCTAAATAAAAGAGTTCCCTCCTCCACTTAGTCACAAAAGCATTGATGGGATGAGGGTTTCCCAAGTGCCTTTCCGAAGTTCACAAAAATAAGCTCAAATATTTAAGAAAAAAAGTAAACTATTTGGGAAAAAAATTGGTTCCGGGCCTCTAGAACAACAGCAATCAATTATGTTCTAACTGAATCCCACTGGCACAGAAATGCCAGTGAGAACTTGGGCATTTTCTGGCTGGGCGTGGCAGCTCACGCCTGTAGTCCCAGTTACTCGGGAGGCTGAGGTGGGAGGATGGCTTGAGCCCAGGAGTTTGAGGCTGTGGTGCCCAGTGGTTTGGTTGAACCCTAGTCTGGATGTTCCTGTGGCGTTATTTATAGATGGGATTAACATTTACAGCTAGTAGACTCGGAGCAAAGCAGAAGACTCTGGATGGTGTGGGTGGGCCGCATCTGAGGAGATGGAGAGATAAAGAGCAAACACTGTAGTCTGCCAAAAAAGGGGAAACATTCTCCTCAAGACGGCAACATAGACACATTGTCTGACTTCCAGCCACCTGGCCTGGCCCACAGATTTCAGAATTGCCAGTCCCCTTAACCACATAAGCCAATTCCTCAAATCCTTTCTCTCTTTCTGTTCTGTTTCTCTCAGAAACCCTGATAAATGATCAATTAATCAATCTATAACTATCTGTGTGTGTATGCCTCTACCTAGCTATATCATCTATGCATCTATCAATTGATCTCTCATCTATCTGTTAATCTGTATGCATGTATCTATATCATTTATCTATCTACCTACCTACCTATCTTCTCTCTGTTGCAGTGGTCTGTACACACGGACAATGTTAGACAATGACGAGAGACATTTTGGGTTGTCGTACCTGGGGATGCGTGTCCCTGGTATCTGGTGGGTGAGCCCAGGGACGCTGCTCAATGCCCCACAGTGCACAGGACACCCTACCTCACGAATAATCCAATCCCCAAAGCCAATACTGTCCAAGTTGAGGAACCCTATTCGGGATCCAAACGACTCCAAGATGTTGGAAATTCCTGTATGTACACAGGGTGAGCGATTGCAGTCTCTGGGCAGAGCACAAGGCTTTCTCCTCCCTGGGAAACTGACTTTGTGAAAATCCTTTGTGAAAATCTGCCCCCTGGACAGTGAGTCAGTGGGTTCTTCCTGAGCTCTGTCCTCCTTGGCTGAGTGGCCTGAGGAAACAGCATTATCACCGAACAGAATGTGGCCTTTAATACATACTTCACGAGGGCCCTGCTATCTTTTTAGACGTGCCACCTGCAGCAGTTCAAATACTGAATGCCGACAGCACCACCTCCACACCTGCCAAGTTCTCCCGGTGGAACGCCCAGCCCCAAATGGTCACAGCAGCACCCCACGTGCTGGCCAGAGACGCACGAGAACGCGCTCTGTGTTTCCGGAAAGTACAGGATACAGATGTTGGGCAAGGCGGCCCACGTGGAGAAGAGAAACTGCATGGTCAGGGGGATTCTTCACCAATGGTGCTGCGCACTAAGACGTGCCCCTCATCACGAGATGCTGGAAGTCCACCAGTGTCTTTCCCCCGGAGCTGGCCAGACACGGCATGCTCTCCCGTGCTGTGTACGGGGCCATCTATGGGCCTCAGTGCACCAGGTTGACTCTAACTCTGTTCTTAAACCCACTTGGCCTCTCTAGGGCTAACACACAGAAAAAAACCAAAATGCTCTAAGTGCATTATCATAAGATGCCAGTGCACTCAAAGATCTGTTCTTAGCCAGTCACTCAGTGGGTCTCATGGGCTGAACTGTGTGTCCCCCACTGCCAAAATCCATATGCTGAAGATCAACCCCTTAGTTCCTCAGAATGTGACTACATTTGGAAAGCGAGTCTTTAAAGAGGGGATTAAGGTAAAATGAGGTCATGAGGTGGGCCCTGACCCAACAGGTCTATAGGGTCCTCATGAGAAGAAGAGAGGAGGACACAGATGTGCGCAGAGGGATAACCCCACGAGGACGCAGATGAGACAGCATCTGCACGCCCAGGAGAGAGGCCTTGGGAGGAACCAGCCCTGAGACACCTCGGCCGTGACTTCCAGTCTCCAGGATGGGAGAGGACAAATGTCTGTTCTTTAAGCCGCCTGGGCTGAGGGACTTTGTAACATAAAGCTCAGTAGTATAGTAGCCAAACTCATTTTCTCTCCCTTTTTTTTTCTCACTGCTAAGCCTTTTTTAAAAGATCCCCTGCTGACAATCTTCACCCGGCTCTAAAACCCTTCCTGACAGTCATGGGCTTCAGAGTCTGCCTTGCCCTCTGCGTTGTTACAGTGCTGTTGTTGGGAGACAAACATTGATCAAAATCAGAGAAATTATAAATGAGCTCCACCGCGTTTTCCCGGATAAAATTCCCGAGTATAATCTTCCTGAGAATAACATCTACAGATGCCTTAAATTCCACGTAGACTTCAACGACGGGGACAAAGTCCTGCCTTGTGGCACCCCCCTGCCAGTTGGGCCTGACTTGTAAGTAAGAGAACCCCTCAGACTGCAGCCAGCGCTTGGAGCACAGGTGAGCCTTGCCCGCAAGGCACAGCCCGGAAAGCATCCCAAGGCTCTCTCATGGCACTACGGTGGTGCAGATAAACTTCATTCCTTAAAAGATAAAAGTAAACTGGTTTAGGCCACCTTCAGTCAAATTCTGTTTGCCAAAACCAGAGCTCAGAGACTTGAGGAATGTTAACACATTCGTGATCAGCAAATTTTTCACTTTCCTAATACTGAATGCGGATGAAAATTTAGAAAATCTGAAGCTGGCCGCTACAGACTTCTGTCGTTAAGCACAATTGAAATGGTCTTTTCTAAATTGTCACCTGTTTCACAAAACAGCTGAAAGTTGCAGACACGTCCAGGATTTGCCTCAGACACCACTCTGACTAGCATTCCAAGCTTTGTATTTTGATTCAGATTATAAACCGAACATATATTATTCAGGAACAGAATTTACAACGATGTAAATTCACGTCGGCGATCACAAATGAGTTAACGACTTCGGTCCTCAACTGAAAGTAAGAAACATCAAAATCAGAATCTGCCATGAGCAGTGGCTCACACCTGTGATACCAGCTCTTTGGGGAAGTCGAGGTGGGAGAATTTCTTGATGCCAGGAGTTCCAGACCAGCATGGGCAACATACCAAGATGGCGTTTTTTGTAAGAAAAAAATCAAGCCAGGCATGGTGGCATGCACCTATAGTCACCAATACTTGGGAGGCTGAGGCAGGAAGATTGCCTGAGCCCAGGAGGTTGAGTGAGGCTGCGGTGAGCTATGATCTGCATTCCAGCCTGGGCCACAGAGCTAGGTCCTGTCTCAAAAAAATAAGAAGAAAAAAAAATGCAGAGGCAGGAAGCACAGCAGGGAGGGATGACCCAGGGGAACCCTGGGGTGGCCACGAGGATAGTACCTCACACTTTCCACTGCAGGTGACTCTCCGTGATGAGACTGATATAGGCTGCTCTGCCACTGGGGCTTCTACGGGGAACCTCAGGGAATCACCAAGCACGAAAAGAAGAGACACTGGCCACTGCAGAGGTACTTGGGAAGACCAATAAGTAAAGAACATCTCCAAAGAAAGCAAGGCTAGGAGGAAAGACCAGCTGGAGAGCCAGGGCAGAAAATCAGGGCAGAGAGACGGGACCCATGGAAGGTTGGGTGTGTGTGCAGGTGGGTGGGAGAGGAATGTCAGCAAGATGGTGGAGGGAAGACGTGGGAACGGGGAGGAGGAACCCGTGGACGGGTGGAGAGACCTACTGCCATGGCCTAATGGTCTGTGCCCCCCCCCCAAGATTTCTATGTTGAAATCTTGACTCCCACGATGACGGTTTTGAGAGGGGGGGCCTTTGGGAAGTGATGAGGTCAAGAGGGTGGAGCTTCGTGAATGGGATTAGTCACCCTATAAGGGACCCCAGAGAGCTCCCTCACCCCTTCCTCCACGTGAGGGAGGACACAGCAAGAAGGCGCCGTCTGTGAGCCAGGAAGTGAGTCTCCATCAGACATAGAACCTGCCATGTCTTGATCTGAGACTTTCAGCTTCTAGAACCGCGAGAAATGAGTATCTGTTGTTTACACATTACCCAGTCTATGATATGTTATAGCAGCCGGAATGGGCTAAGACACCCACAGTAGGAAATCACATGGGAGAAGGAGGATTCGTTTGTTCAGTGTTAGATACGTTCAGCTTGAAGCATCTGTGGAGTGTCTAGATGGAGAGATTTAACAGCCCAGAACCCATGGGGTGACTTGAGTTCACAAAGCCCAGTCCACGTGACTGAGATACCTGAAAAGCTGACTTCACAGGCTCTCCAGGGAGCTATGGATGAGAGGTAAGGGAACAAAGACTCCTGCAGGGCCGTCCACTTCCAGGAAGACACTAGGCTACGCGTGAGAGGAGCAAGGGGCTTTGGGCAGGGGTTTCCGGAAGCAGACTCTTCTCTTCAGACCTGACCAGCCTTGGGGGTCAGGAGCCCTCAGTATTCCCCATGAGATCACAGGCTTGTAAGGGTCAACAGCCCAGGACGGTAATGATCTGAGGCTTTGCACATCCGTCACAGCCTCAGTCCACCTGCTTCTTCTAGGAAAACCCACTTGAAGCTCGGTGCCTTGGCTCACGCCTGAAATCCCAGCACTCTGGGAGGCCAAGGTGGGAGGATCGCCTGAGGTCAGGATTTCAAGACCAGCATGGGCAACACAGCAAGACCGCGTTTCTACCAAAAGACTAAAAAGAAAATGAGCCAGGAGCCGTGGCATGTGCCCGTAGACCTGGCTACTCAGGAGGCTGAGGCAGGAGGATCGCTTGAGCCCAGGAACTGGCATCTGCAAGAAGCTATGATCGCGCCACTGCACTACAGCCCGGGCAACAGAGCCAGATCTCCTTTCTACCAAAAAAAAAAAAAGGCGGGAGAAAACACGCTTGGGATTCCAGGGAGAGTGAGGAAAAGAGCAGGGGGTGGACAGAGGTCCGAGGGGCACTCACAGCCTGACCAGGAACGGGTGGCTGACTTCCTTGAGAACCGACTTCTCGTTGTGCACGTGCTGCTCCTGCTTCAGGCGGATGACGTCGGGAATGCTCATGACCTTGAGTGCAAAGAAGTTCTTGGCCGTCTTCTCCTTCACCAGGTGCACCCGGCCAAACGTCCCCGTGCCTGGAAGGAACACGGAAGCAGTCAAGTCTCCTGGCCAGGGAGAAGCCAAACCGAACGCAGGCTGGAATCAGCAGGGGCTGCACTTCCAGAGACCTTCCGGAGACCTGGGAGTGCAGTCCACGGGAGGGGACAGTCCATGGAAGAGGGTGGCATCTGCTGGGAGGCTCACCGACAGCTCTCAACTGAACACGCCAGTTGTACATGGCAGGGGGGAGGGGAGAAGGGGAGAGCAAGAGAGGGAAGAGAAGGAGGAAGAGAGACAAACAGAGATAAAGGAAGAAAGAGAGGAAGTAGGAGGAGGGAGAGAGTCAGAGATAAAGAGAAAGGGAGAGAGAGGAAGGAGAAAGACGGAGAGAGACAGAGATAACGGGAGAGAGAGGAAGGAGGAAGGAGAGAGAGACAGAGAGATAAAGAGAAGAGAGAAAGAGGGGGAGATAAGAGGTGGTGTCGGAAGAGAGGAGGGGAGAGAGAAAAAGAGTGAGTGGGGGAGAAAGGGGAGAAGGGGGGAAGAGAGAGAGAGAGAGACAGACATACACACACACACACAGAGAGAGAGAGAGAGAGAGAGAGAGACAGGAAGAATAAGTCACCTGCCCTAGAATCATCCTGCAATTTGCAGGAACACTGGCCATCACGTCTGCAAATGCATCTTCCCAGAGACACAGTCCCCCCGCCCCCAACACACACACAAACACAAGGCACGCACGCAAGAAGTCTAACAGAAACGAGCAGTGTGTTCCTTCAACCTGGCTTTCCTCTTCCGGCTTCCTGGATAAAGACAGGCACAGAGCACATGACCCCTCAGAGGGCTCCTTCCTCGACACAGGGAACGCCAGCTGAATGCCCGGGGCCTTCCTGTTAAGAGCGGCCATGGGTAGGAATGAAGCGGCGTAGGCACCCGCAGAGAGAAACAACTACAAGAGTGACGGCCACCAGGAACACGAAAGAAGCCAGAATCTCCAGTGTATCCCAGGTGGACACTTGCAAACCAAACACGCTGGGAAGCTGTGCCTGCTTCTCCTCCTCCCCCTGCTCTCCCTTCTTTCAGCCCCTCCTGTCCCTCCCAGCCTCACTGTGGGTGAGGGTGCCCACCTTCCCCCCTTCTCAAAGGGTGGCATCACCTGATGAATCGCCCACTATGCCCCGGCGCTGCCATCAGACACAACATCCATCAACCAATCCCTTGAATAACCAACCCCTGGATGCCCCATCCTCACCCCCACTGGCCCTGGGCCCAGCCCCCTAAGGACTTCTTCTCATCATTTCTCCCTCGCCCCAGCCATCTTCCCACGGTGACACAGGTTAGTTCCTCCAAGACACCCCGGGGCCCTCACACCAACAGCAAACACCCTCCTTCCCAGCCGCACTCCTGGATCTGACCATGGTCCCGGCCACCAGTTGAATGGTACAGTCCCCCTCCTAGCCAAACCAGACCTGGTTTTAAAAGACAGGTTTTAGCATCACTCAGCTAGGGGGTGGCCAACAGATCAGGGACGACGGCCCCTGAAAATATCGTTTGTTAAGCATAGATCCCGGAGGAAGGGTACACCTGTCACCCTGGGCCACACAGGAGCCCTGGGGTTGCTTGGGAGGCAGATGGGAAGAGGGGGATTGTGGGTAAGAGTCTTCATTGTGGTTTCCACAGGAAGGAGCAGGCAAGGTTGGGTGACCCGGCTCAGAGGTGGCTGATGTGGGTGATTTCCCCAGGCCCTGTGACACAGGGGCTGTCCATGTCTGGTACCTGGCCTGGGTTCTTAGGGTACGTGGATTGTGGCCTGAAGTGAAAGCCCAATACAGGTGTTGGGGGTGTGGGCTCTGGACTGGTTGGAAAGGCATGCTCACGGGAAGGTTGTTTTCTTTATTTTGTTTTTGGAGACAGAGTCTGACTCTTCCACCTAGGCTGGAATGCAGTGGCGCTACCATAACTCACTGCAGCCTCGAACTCCTGGGCTCAAGCAGTCCTTCTGCCTTGGCCTCCCAAAGTGTTAGGATTACAGGCGTGAGCCACCACGCCCAGCTCGCTTTCTATCTCTAGGAATTGGCTAGCCCTGGAAGTCCCTCCAGGATCACCAAGGCCCAGATGTCAAGGCATCAGAAACACATGGTTAATGCAGACCCTTTGCCAATCCCCGAGCAATCTGCACCAGTCTGCCCAAACCAGAACAAAATAAAGACAATGTTTGCTGGTATCACCACCCTGATTCCATGACTCAATCCTCAAGGCTCTATTCCCACACATGCTGACCCAAATCAACTCCTCAAGAACGCGTGTCCTGGTTCTGCCCAGTGGGAGGTGAGCTTTCTCAGCCTCCTCTCACCTCTAAGCCTTTCCCTCACTTCCGTGGTGTCTGCTCTAGTCTGTTACCATGGTCAGCCCGTGACTTCTTGGGACAGGGTTGACCCAGTTGTGTAGCTATCAAAATGCTCGTCAACGCAGCCAGTGCCTGAGGATTGTAGCAAACTGACCATCCATCCAGTGTGCACGAGCATTTGAAAATATCCCTCACTCAGCATAAACGTCACGGGTTAACAGAGCGAATGAGTTTAAGCATTTCAACATGCACCCCCAAAGAGTTTACAATATAATGAAAGCAGGACCAGGTATGGCGGCATGAGCCTGTAATCCCAGCACCTTAGGAGGCTGAGGCAGGAGGATGGCCTGAGCCCTGGCGCTTGAGGCTGCAGTGAGCCACGATCACGCCACTGCACTCCAGCCCGGGCAACAGAACGAGACCCTGTCTCAAAAAATAAAACAAAATTTAAAAACTAAAAAAAGTCAAAGAGTGGGGCTGGGACTTCTCAGCGAAGCATTCTTTCATAGGTTCTCCAGATAGCACCAACTGCATGCAAGGCCGAGTGGCCGTTTGTGGAAAGGAGCACGTGGTTGTGATCCAGCCCTCGTGCTGCAAGAGCCGGAAGAGACAGCGTCCTCCCCTAGCCTGTGCCTGATTTCCACTCGGATTCCTTAGTGGCCACACTTTCTACAGCTTTTTAAATAACGCCGTGGTGGAGATGTGAGGGTCTCAAAATTACCTCTACCTTCCCTTCCCTCTACTCTGCATCCCAGCAGCGGCAGCCCCTTCCACACACAAGTCACTCCTCAGGAATAGTTTTAAACGACCCAGTCACTGCTTCCAACAGATCTTAGCAACTCACACAAAAATTGCCATCCCCTGTTAATGCGATTACTTCCATCCCAAAAAGCAGATGAAGCTTCTGAGAAACTTAAGTCATTCAGAAAAATGATGCTTTAGAAATATATCTTTCTAAGGAATCAGAGCATCTGTTACTGAGCAAAGCTTACAAATCAATATTGACCTATCCACCCCTTCATTCATTTGTGGATACAGTATGCTCCATGCCCGAGTGGGCAACAGAACGCAAGGGTGCCAAACCCAACAGAACCAGGATCTCAAAAGGACACCGGCACTCCTGTGTTCACAACAGCATCAGTATCCAAGATGTGGAACCAACCAAAATGTCCATCAACAGATACATACATAAAGAAAACGTGGTGTCCATGCACAGCGGAATACTATTCAACCTTTAAAAAGAAGGAAATCATGCCTTCTGTGACACGAGCCAGACACAGAAGGGCAAATATCACATGATCGTACTTGTACACGGGACCTAAGTAGTCAAAGTCATAGCAGCAGAGAGTGGGTGGGTGACAGAGGCTGCAGCTGGGGGCACAGGAGGGTATGTCGTTCCAAGGGTACAAAGTTTCAGTTATGCAGGATGAATAAATCCTAGAGCTGTACCGCAGAGCACAGTTGCCACAGTTAACGACACCGACCATGTGTTTGGAAATTTGCTCAGAGGGGAGATTTCTTGTGTTCTTGCTCCCCGCTCCCCCAGCCACACACACATGCACACACAAATGTTTCCATAACATGAATAAAAAGGGCAAGAGAAAACCCTCTGGGAAGTTGCAGGGGAGGGACATGTTTATGGCACAGAATGTGGTGATGGTTTCCCAGGTGGGTACTTATTGCCACACAGTTTATACATGAAACAGGGGTAGCTTTTGGCAAGTCACTTACGACGTCGGACAGTCAAGTTCACGCACTCCTCCAAGAAAAAGTGCCACCTACCTCATTGCTGAATCTCGTTATAGTCACCTTCGAAGTCACCCTTGGAAGCCATGCACCGACGCCAGCAACTAGTTTACCCGTCAAAGCAGTTTGGGAACTCTTTTCCTGGGATGCCATCAGACCTGTCGTTGTATTTATTACCCTTGATGTCCTGAATGTCATCAGATGCCTTCCTTTCAATATTTCCTTTATCTTCATGTAAAGAAAAATGTCATTGGGGGCCAGATCAGGTGAGTAGCAAGGATGTTCCAATAGGTATTTGTACAGAGCTGCCAACAAAAGTGCAAGGTGGCAAGTTTGCAAACTTAATGGTCAGACCTCAACAAATAATGAGGATGGTACTGATGGCCATTCCAGAACAAGAGTTCCAAAACTGCTCTGATGGGTGGGCTAGATGCACTTCAAAAGCGATTGTCGTGAGATTCAGCAATGAGGTATGCAGCACTTTTTCTAGGATGGTTCGTGAACCTAGTTGACAGACCTCGTACACCTTGACAAAGTGGTCTAATAAAAATAGGAACAAGAGAACAAAACCCTCTCTACACCCGTGAGCTCACCTGGTGAGAAACTGAGGACTAAGGAAAGCTCCAACTGCTTTTCCAGCACACCTTTAAGAGAGAAAACATGGGCTAGCCAGACCTGGTAGTGGGGAGGCGGGGAGGGAGGGAAAAGGCACTTCCTTCAGCTAAGGTTTTGTATCAACCAGAGATGCAAAGAACAGACAGGCATTCCGCAGGCTTCCTGGACCCATGACAGACACAGGAATGCAAGCACCCTTTTCAGAAGGACACATCTCAAATTACGTGCAGACGTGCCTTCCTGCCAAACACATCATGCGAAGTGTATTCTGTAAATCTGTGTTCCTTGTTGCCTGGGGCTCTGGGATCTCAGCAGAGAACAAGGGCCCCACTGGCACGCAGCAGACATTTCCTGGGGCAAAGGAGAAAATAAACAGACGAAAAAAACATCACAGAGTGCCCGGTCCGACAGGAAGACCGAAAACAGGGCGGTGTGGTAAAGAGCAGCCTCTGGGGATTCTGAATGCTTGTTCAGGGGGGATTCTCTAAGCGTGTCCGAGACCCTCGGGTGTCTGAAGGTCTCCAGGGGCATCAAAGCTGAGGTGTGATGAACTAGGATGACCCCCTCAGCTTCTGGTGAAGGGAGATCACGGTGGCCTTCACAAACCAGGATGTGCTCTGATTATTTTAAAGGGCTGTCCAACCCTTTGGCTTCCCTGGGCCACATGGAGTAAAGAGAACTGTCTTGGGCTGCCTAGGTTACAGAATATGGTTAGTGAATACACATAATAAGACTTATCTTGTTTTTTTATATTTCTTATTATAAAGCTTAGAAAAATGAGAACAATATAAAACTAGTGGGAAATTTGACCTTGTTGTTGTAAAACTAATCTATCCATGTCTGGTTCAGTGGAAATGGTCGCAATTCTTAGTGAGTTCTCAAGGAGCAAGTCAGAAACATTTGCTCGAATTTTGGTCTTTGTGCGCTTCGTAACTGAAAACAGCGGCTCACAAACATATGTGCTGCTGGAAACAATGTCATGAATAAGGCGTGATTGTGAACTTCGAAAATGGAACTATGTGGACGGTCATGAAGAAAATCAATGTTAAAAAACATAAGATGCTAAAAGATTCTGTGGGCCGCATGACTAGCTGTCCTGGACCATGTGCTGGACGGCTCTGTTTTCAAGGAATCTTTCTAGCTGACTTGGGGAAAAGGGAGCAGGAAGGCCCTAGACAGGTTTTCCCGTGACCTCGAATGAGTCTAAAAACGGCCCGGTGGTCTGGGCAAGACATGCTAGTTGTTCAGTTAAAGATGAAGTGTCAGATTCGAGACCCTGAAGGTGGAGTTGACCATCCTGCTGAGGACTGAGGAAAACAGAGGACTCCAGAGCCACCGAGAACTGTCGTTGTCCGGGCATGAGACCAGGGTCGATGAAGGTGACACTGACGGAGCGTGTCACATAGACATCTGGAGACAGTCAGGGCAGCTCTCTGAGGAGCTCGTCGCGATGTGCCAGTCACGCTGACAAACAAAATCTAGTCGAGAAACACGCACGGATTTTAACCAAGTTCATATTTTTCTTTCATCCTGAAAATGTTGACTGTATTTGGATCCCTGGATTCTGAGACTAATTGGGACCCCCAACCCCCTCTCCTATCTTTAGGAATATTTTGTAGACATGATCTCTCCTGCCTCAAGCCATCCTTACACCTCGACCTTTGAAAATACTGGGATTCCAGGCATGCGCCACCACACCCAGCTGTAAAAATACTTTAGTAGCTAAGAGGTGGGGGCTCCAAGTAGCCTACAGCAAGCCCAAAAGTTATGTGAGGCTCTGAACTCACCTGAAAACGTTCTATGTGGATTTTGCAGTCTACACTATTTGACAATTTATTATCGAGTGTGGCCTCCAAGTGGTGTAAGGCTGGTGTTCGGGGAGGGCACGTCATGTCGACCTTGTGGCTTTGGGATTCATTAGCACATCTCCACATATGTGCCCTGGCGGGAGAAGAAAAAAGTCCAACTCAAGACAGTCATGAAGAATCGAGAGAGGTCCATGAAACAAGGTACGCTATGAAGGAATCTAAAGAACAGTATAATGCACAGTCATGTGCCCTCAACGATGCTCCCATCAACAACAGACTGTATGTGACTGGTGTTCAGTAAGGGTGCTGGGATACTGGCTTTATACATCTCTGTGTGTGTGTGTGTGTATCTACACGCTGTATATATCTAGCACGGTGGCACCATCACAACTCACTGCATATATATATCGTATAATGTCACACAATGCCAAAATCACCTAACAACTCATTTCTAAGAATGCATCCTCATCGTTAAGTAATGCATGACTATACAGAGGGCGCCAAAAAAATGCATATACATCTTAAGAAAGGAAAAAACTGTATTAACATTGTAATACTCAGTAAGATAAATACAAGTCACGTTTGACTTCTGCAATTACAAGAGGTGCCCAAAGTGGTTGCCATCAGCGTCCAGACACTTCTGATTTCGACAAACTTCTCTTAACATCTCTTAAAATGTGTATACATTTTTTTGACACACCTGGTATATACATATATGTATATGTATGCGAGTGACTGTGAGTAATTTCTTTCATACTAAAAACTGACTATATTTGGACTGTGTTTGTGCTTGAATACCAATAATGATTCCAGGAAACTAAGATAAAATCCTGAATAATAAAATGAACTTTGCACCAGGCATGGTGGTACACACCTGCAGACTCAGCTACTCAGGAGGCTGAGACAGGAGGATTGCTTGAGCCCAGGAGTTTGAGGCTGCAGTGAGCTATGATGGCACCACTTCACTCCAGCCTGGGTGCGAGAATAAAATCCTATCAAAATAATAACAACAACAACAACAATAAATGAACTCTAAAAAAAAAAAACATACTTCCAGATATTTAAACCCATTGACTTTCTCTTGTAACAATTCAACTTCCATCCTGCAACCTAGCTAATGTAGCTCTACAATGCAGAACTTAATTATAACTATAAAACTAAAAGGGGCAGTAGATAAGATAAAAACATTATGACTTTTTCTTTTCCATTCGTGAGAGAACCCAGAGTGAGTTATGTTCCTATCCACATAGTTGGATGGGCTCAAGTCTACTTCCTGTCAATGTGAACCCCCTTGAAAGTGCTGTTTCTACATTGCTTCTGTCACACAAGAACATATATTCCGACATTCTTTAAAGAGCACCAAAACCTCACTGCATTAAAAACATTTTAGGGATTCCAGGTGATAAACAATTCACAGCCCCATCCTCTCAGAATAATACTCAGAGGCAACCACCAAGCCCCTGCCATCCATGGGAGAGGATGCCATGTACACACACAGCTCAAACTAGTTCATCCTCTGCTTTTCCTTCCCTTCTTTACAACTTGAGGTGGGCAGAGGTCACCTCCTCACAACACACAGACCCATGGCGGGGTTAATTTAGAGTAACAGTCTCGAGCTCTACAAAGCAGACAGCCATTCAAATTGCCCATGTGACTGGATATGCACATACACGGAATACTACGCAGTTATAAAAAAGGATGAAGCCCTGTCTTTGGCAGCAACATGGATTGAACTGGAGACCATTACCCTGAGTGAACTCGCTCAGAAATAGAAAGTCAAGTACTGCATGGTCTCTCTTACAAGTGGGAGCTAAATAATTTGCACAGAGAGTGGAATGACAGATACAGGAGGCTTGGCGATGAGAGGGTGGGAGGGGTTGAGGGACGATAAATGACTTCACAGATAGTGTTTACTGCCCGGCTAATGGATACGCCAAAAGCCCAGACTTCACTACTACACACTAAATCCACGTAACACAACTGCACTTTTACTCCCTAAGTCTATAAAAAAATAACAAGTAACAAAATAAAATACAGATTATTCCCTAATGTCACAAAAATTGCCCTTGTGACTGCCACTTTACTACCCCTCTAAGCTTTTACCTACACCCTCATTCCCTGAATATGAGACCAAAGAATCCACTGAATTTTATTCACAGCCAGAGAGAAAAGACAAACAGAGAGAAGAAAAGTGGAACTCCGAGTATGAGAGACGCTGGGTATCTGGTACTCGGTAAGCTTGTGAGGGGGGCCGCCTTCTCTGTCTTTTGTGAATTAAGATGTCTGTCTAAGTAACAATGCTAAGAAACAGCAGCTAGCAAGACTCTCAAGCTGGAATAATGACAATCAACCTGCTGAGACAGAAGGAGCAAGGAATTCAAAGACAGAGGAAAAAAAATGATAGCCTCCACAACCATACGATAGATTTTCAGTTTAGAATGCCACTTATTGTACGTGGTAACATGAAAATAAAAACAAAGCTATACTTAAGTTACAGCCTGGTCAACATAGCAAGACCCTATCTTTACAAAAAAATTAAAAAAAAAAATTATAGCCAGGCACGGTGGTGTGCACCTGTAGTCCCAGCTAATTGGGAGGTTAAGGCCAGAGGATCGCTTCAGTCCAGGAGTTTGAGGCTGCCACGAGCTATGATCACGCCACTGCACTCCAGCCTGGGCAAGAGAGTGCAAACAAACACATAAACAAAATCCTCATGTTATGGCACACACGGGGTCGGGGGACTCCAAAAAAAAAAATTATTTTTTGGAGGGCAGGTCCCTTGTAGTACAGGCTTTCCCCACTAGGTAGGTGTTCTAGGAACCCATCGGCATCAGTGTTTCAGCTAGTGTTGCTGTGAGAAGCTGCGTTTAGCTTCAGTGCATTTTGGAGGGAGATTCTTTCAAGGTGCTTGCCCATTTCATGATGGGTGATTGACAAGCGCACCTGCCCACACCAAGTTGAATGCTAAGCAGTTTTTTGTTTGTTTGTTTGTTTGTTTGTTTGAGTTGGAGTCTCACCCTGTCGCCCAGACTGGAGTGCAGTGGCCGCTCCCGGCCACCGCAGTCTCGACCCGCTGGGCTCCGGCGATCCTTCCGCCTCAGCCTTCCGAGTAGCCGGAACTACAGGCGCGCGCTACCACGCCCGGCTCATTTTTTTTTTTAATATTTATTGTAGAGATGAGGTCTCGCCAAGTTGCCCAGGCGGGTCTCGAACCCACGGGCTCAGGCAGCAGTTTTTAACTAAAATCGGCATAACGTCAATGCCCCACCCTTCCTATTCACCTGATCTCAGCCCGAGTGACACTTTTTTGTTTCCCCGGATGAAAAAAGTCCTCCAAGGGAAATGTTTTGCTGCTGTGGAGGAGGCGAAACAAAAAAAGCAAAAACACTAAAATGGACAAGTTCAAAAACCGTTTTAAGCAGAGGGAAAAGTGTCTCGATTGGTGTATTGCAAAAGACGAAGAGAACTTTAAGGTGACTGAAGTTTAACCATGTAAGAGTAAATACACAATTTTTTATAAGTAAATTTCAGGCTTTTTTGGAGTTTCCCTCATATGTAAATGAAAGAATGAATCTACTAGCTAACATTTAGGGCAGCTTGAGAAGGGAGGAAGATAAGTCACCTTGGCTTTTAAATGACACTTCCAATAATGAATACTTTATTACAGAAATAGAAATGATCTGCAAAATAAAGAAAATAAACTGTTGTGTAAAGAGTAACGAAACAAATCATGAGTAATAATACATCTTTAAGTATATATTTTTGGACGAGCTCGGTGGCTCGGCCTGTAATCCCAGCACTTTGGGAGGCCGAGGCGAGTGGATTGCCTGAGCGCCAGGGTTCGAGACCAGCCCGGGCAACTTGGCAAAACCTCTTCTCTACATCAATCAAAAATTAGCCAGGCGTGGTAGCGCTGGGGCCCAGCAGGTCAACACTGAGGTGGCTGAGGTGGCCGTGAGCGTGTCACTGCACTCCAGCCTGGGTGATGGAGTGAGACTCCCAACTGAAAGAAAAAAAAAGTATATATTTTCACCAAAACATAATTTGGAAATAAAAATAGAATTTTATTAGAGTAAGGCAATAGTGCCACCGTGTTGATAAAATCCAGTGGAATTAGCTCAAAGGCAGGAGTGGGGGAAGGACCTTGAGGACCGTGAGCTGATTGAGTGTAGGTGTTTGTAGATGGCCACTGATGTTTCAACTGGACAAAGTGTACTTGGATGCAGGAATGCAGGAATACCGGTGTTCACCCGAGCTTTGCCTCTGATTTTTGATTGATGAACTGGGCAATGAAGGGAGACCTCTTTCGCTCATCTATCCCAAAGGACACGTGAATGATCTGGAAACGTTCAAATCCTGCCACACCCTAAAACGCTAATAGTGCGAAGAAGACTGTGGCTCTTGATTTTTCTTCCTCTGCCTGGTCCCCTCCTCTTCTCCGCCTTTCTCACCAACCCACACCGAGGAAGTCACTTCTTTTTAGCCCCTGTATTTGATCCTCTATCAAGAGAGTGCTCTGGGCCTACTTTAAGAAGGACAGATTTTTTTACACTTCTGCCTGCAACTTCTTTTTAGCTTTCTCTGAGTTGCCTGAGTTGTAAACACACGCAACTCAAAACAGGTGACTTACACGGTGACAGGTCACTGTGCTACCACGGGAGATGTGAGTCCCGCAGCGCCACAATTAGATGACAGAACTCCGTCAGTAAACAACCTTGTTTAAAGCAGAGGAAACTGGCAGGCTGTAATCTGTATGTTTCATCAGCTTAAATGCACAGGAGGCAAAGGCAACATTGAATGGTGTTGGTATTAAGTCATTACTGCAGTGAAGAGGGGCAAAAAGTCAACAGAGCCTTCACTGCTTGGTGTTGGGAACTTCTCTAGGACACATTCCCCAGCCTCCATAATCCCACTTGAGTAGAAATGTCTATTTTTAGGCTTCTCTGCAGCTAAGGCTGGTCATGTGACCAGCCTCTGCCAATAAGACCTAAAAAAGAGTCTTTGCAAGTGTTTCTGGGTAGATCAGCCCTTTCTTCCCCAAGAAGAGAAGATAGACACTCACCAAACATGTCCTACTCTCTATCATGAGACCTCCTCCTCCTCTCCCCAAGCTGGGTAGTATTTGAGGCAGAGAAAAAGGAATTTAGTCAGGAGCAAAATCTTACGTGAAAATTATTTCTTTTTGTTTTCTTTTGGTAGAGACACAGTCTCGCTGTATTGCCCAGGTTGAACTCCTGACCTCCTGGCCTCAAGCAATCCTCCCACCTTGGCCTCCCAAAGTGCCGGGATTACAGCCGGCCAAAATTATTTCTGAAGTCAAAAATGAAAAATCAAGTATGGGTCCCACAATCCCTTTCCCACAATCGCTAAATCAAAAAGTCTCCGAATACTCAAAGCATCTTCATACAGACACCTGGCTGCCAAACCGGAGCTCCCCTAATACAAGACTCTCCCGCCTTGATTTTCCTTTGGATCAGTATCCATTCACTCACTACAGAATACGAAGGGGACCCAAAAAGCCCCAACATTTCTTTATTAAAAAATCGTGTATTTATTCTCACATGTTTAAACTTCAGTCACCTTCAAAGTACTCTTTGTTGGATGCACTACACCTATCGAGACTCTTTTTCCACTGCTCAAAACAGTTTTTGAACTCATCCATTTTGACACCTTTTAGTGCTTCTGCCGTTTTTGGTTTCACTCTTCTACATCGGCAACACATTTCCCTCTGAGGACTTGTTTCATGTGGGGAAACAAAAATAAGTCACTTGGGATGAGATCGGGTGAATAGGAAGAGTGGGGCACTGATGTCATGCCGCTTAAGGTCAAAAATAGCTGAACACTCTGCGTAGTGTGGGCAGGTGCTCTTGTAAATCATCCATCATGAAATGAGCAAACGCATTGAAAGAATCTCCCCCCCCCAAAAAAAAATTCACTGAAGCCAAACAGCCTCTCACAGCAATGCTAGCTGGTCCACTGATGCCAATGGGTTCCTAAAACACTTACCTAGCAGGGAAAGCCTATACTACAAAGGTCTCCCCACCTCCAAAAATTAATTTTGTTCTTTTGTGAGGTACCCTGTTATGTTCTTGTGTTAACAACACTCAGCCCAGACTCCGCTGAGAGTGTTGTATAATACACAGCACATGCAACCCATTATGATCCCAAATTCTGAAAACTTCCAAAATTCCAAAACGCAACTGGCCTGTGGATTTTAGAGGGTTAGAAGTACCCCTGACAGTCTCAGGAAGGCATAACTACTTTAAGGTGGGCATACCCTTTTCACAGTAGGTCTACCACGGTGGGCTTTTTCTCCAGCACTGAAAGAGATCTGTGTCTCTCCAGCCAACTTCCAGACGAGGAAGGCGGTTCAGATGTACATGGTCAGTGCTGTGTGTGCGATTCTGGTCTTTAAACTCGAATGGGAGGTGGATTCAGGTCTCCTTTCTTCCACCTTTTGAGAGCCTCTGACATTCTTGCCATTCTCTCTGCAATCCTCCATCCATCCTGTCCTCCTCCCCTGCCCCATCTCTCCCTCCCAAGCCTTTGGGTCCAACTCACACACCAACCCATCCCGGCTTTCCGTCTGGAAGGGTTAGGGGGAGGAGGGAGATTACTGCCACACTCCAAATAAGTAGCAAACACCATAAAATGCCAAATTTCCCAGAAAAAATGCCATGAGCATGTTATTCTGAGGTACATCCATATATAGGCATATGTCTGTAACCATGTGCGCATGCGCGCGCAAACAAACACACACACACACACACACACACACACACAAATGGTCACCAGAAAATGACAGCCTTCATCCTGCATGTTTACACAAGTCTGCAGAACTAAAATATTAAATGGATCACTATGAACAAGGAGGACACTGAATGGCTCCCTTGTTTCTCAGCATTCACAACCGGGAAAAAAATCCACCAAGTGAGATGTGAGAAAGAACAGAAAACTCACTCCTCGTCGTCAAAAGATCCTGGCCTCTTCCAGCCCTCCTCAAGCCCAAGAGGTCTGAGATTCCTCTTGCAAGTGATGTCTAGCTGAACAGAAGGGGCAAAGGCTACAAGGACCGGTAGATAAGAGAGCCCTCTACTCTGTTTCATTTCCACAAAACCCATAATAACACAAAAGACACGTGCACATGTTGGGTTCAGACATAAAGATGAGGGCAGACATGGGGGCCACCTAAAGGGGGAAGGGAGGGGATAAGCATGAGAATCCCACCCGTTGGGCACCAAGCTCACCACCTGGGTGACGGGTTCCACAGAAACCCAAACCTCAGCACCAAGCAATAGACCCACATGACAGACCTGCACACAAACCCCCCGGAGCTCAAGGTTTAAGAAGCAAAGTTTGGCCAGGTGCAGTGGCTTAGCCTGTAATCCCAGCATTTCGGGAGGCCGAGGCGAGAGGGCTGCCTGAGCCCAGGGGTTTGAGACCAACCTGAGCAGCCTGGTGAGACCTCGTCTCTACAGTAAATCCACAAAAACTAGCCGGGTGTGGCGGCGTGCATCTGTAGTTCCAACTACTCGGAAGGCTGAGTCAGAAGGATCATCTGAGACCAGCAGGTCGAGGCTGCGGTGGCCGTGAGTGTGCCACTGCACTCCAGCCTGGGCAACAGAGTGAGACTCCGACTCAAAAAGAATAAATAAATAAATAATTTTTTAAAAAGCAAAGTGTGTGTTGGTTAATAAATATTATTTAGTTTGCTAGAACTTCAGAAGATCTGTATAGAATACAAAGACCGTGGCATGGAATTCCCAGTGGTCGCAAAAAGGAAGAAACAAAAGCAACCCTAAGGACTTTCCTTCGGGGTCCGTGGGCCTGTGGATGGGGTCAGGAAGGTGCTGAGCTATCACAGGACCGCCTCTCACATCAGCATGCTCCACATGCCAGATCCACAGGTGGCCCCGAACGATGAAAAGCAAATGCCACCCATCTTAGCCTGGCTCAGCCTCTGTGCTGACAGAGACACCTTTGGCTAGCCTGGTCCTTCACAGGTCACCTAAATTCGGTCGGGATCACTCTCCCCTGCCCTTGCTGTGAGTTGAACTGGGTCTCTCGAAAATAGGTAGAAGTCCTAGCCCCAGGTACCTGTGAATCGGGACCTCATTTGGAAAGAGGAATCATATCCTCAGATGTGATTAGGATGTAAATTAAGATGAGATCATCCTGGAAGAGATACAATGACCCCAAATACAATGACCAGTGTCCTCACAGGAGACTTAAGAGGATACACAGACACAGAGGAGAAGCCCATGTGGAGGCGGAGGCAGAGACGAGAGATGTGGTCACAAGTCCAGGAACGCCTGAAGTCCCCAGGAGCCGGAAGAGGCGGGAAGGATCCTGCCCTGGAGCCTCCAAAGGGAGCCAGCTCTGAGACACCTTGACCTCAGACTCCTGGTCTCTAGGACAGGGAGAAAAGTAACTTCTCATTTAAAATTACCCTGCCTATGGTATGTGTTACAGCAGAAGACAAATACCCACCAGCCCAGTAGTGCCCAAATTTAACTGAGTAACACGAGGAGCTCAGGGTCAAATGCACAATTCCCATGTCGCTGAGCACCTGAGAAGGGCTGCCAGAGTGGTCTGAAGGGTGCAGACTTCCGCAAACTGGCAAAAGACAAACATCCTAGGAAAGAAAGGGACTGCGAGCTAGTAATCCCTGTTCCTCCAAAGGCGGCCCAGACACGTCTAAGCCCTCTCAGGCCAGACCCTAAAGGATGTCCATGAAACAGAGCCTCCCACAGGATGGCAGAAGAGAGAGTTCTACAAGGAGCCGAGATGAAAAACCAAGTTCAAATTGGAAACACACAGCGGGTAATCGCACATAAACTCCTGGATAAACTCCTCTGATGTGAGAACACTTTCATCCAAAAGCAAATGTTAAAACACAAGGCGCCACGTTCGACTACTGATTTTTAACAAAACAAGTTAATAAAGCAAGAATCTGCTGGGGAAGGGTCATTAGGAAAGATGACTTTCTTGATCACAACCTTTTCACCTCCCAAGTGTTAGTTGTTGTTTTTAATCAGTAGAAATTCCTCCCACACACCCCAAGGAGGTGGCAACATGGAAAATTCATTTCAGAAAAGGTAAACCCAGAAGCGGGCCGCGCTCCCACCCGTGTCTACAGCTGGGGCGGCCTTTCTGTGCTGCACTGGCCCGGAAGGGGCACCCTCCTGCCCCACACCTACAGATCGGAGGAGTAAGATCAAGCACATCCATGAACAGACAAGGCGTACGTCCAGGGTGTCCATATGAACCCTTCCAAGACAGCATGTGACCCACCTGAAGGAGGGGAGGAAGCTTCAGACCCAAGGACGCCTCTGTCCCAGTCTACCCACCGAGGTCCCTGAGCAGCAGTTCCACACGATGGGAACTCAGGAGAGCATGGCCCACTCTTAGATCTCAGACCCCTCAAGCGCTCTGCATTGTGTGACACTCTCCGTTGCAACTCAAGGCTGGCCCTCAGCAGCACGGCCCTCAGATTCAGCCGAGGCACGGGGCCATTCTGAACAAACAGTGGGTCCCTTCCAGTGTTCCCCCCACCCACCCTCCCAGGCACACTACACAGTCCCAGGTGTGAGCAAGGACCCTTTACTGACCAAGAACACCTGGCTGCAAGCTCTCAGGAAACACTTCTCTCTTCGGCTAGTTAAGACAAAGACTTTACCTCCCTGACAGTTTAGACTGATGGAATTGATTGCAAATGTTTGAAACAAACAAATGAAAAGAGAGTGCGATTCCTAAGGAGGGTAAAAGTAAGCAAAGTGTTAGTCATTCAAAAGTCGGCCTTGGCCTGGCATGGTGGCTCATGCCTGTAATCCCAACACTTTGGGAAGCCGAGGCAGGAGGATTGCTTGAGACCAGGAGTTTGAGACCAGCCTGGGCGACATAGCAAGACCCCCTCCCTTCCCATCTTTACAAAATAATAAAAAATGAGCTACTTGGGAAGCTGAGGTGGGAGGATTGCTTGAGCTCAGGAGTTGGAGGCTGCAGTGAGCTATGATCACACAACTGCACTCCAG